>CASBWJ010000084.1:20000-21417 GCA_949130485.1 Agelas oroides | reverse complement strand
CAAACACACTCCTCCTCACATATAGGGAAAACAGGTAGTTTCATTAACACATTTGTCAAAACACTCATAGTGGTTGCCTGGTAACTAAGTGCCAACTTTGGCGCGCACCGATACCACTTCCGCCGACTTACTCTAAGGAATGGTATCGCCGCTACTACCGACGCCCCATTCGTGGGAGAAGTTGAGAATTTTCCCCCCAAAAGGGCATCGGTGGTACTCCAAAAATGGGACTTAGTCTCCAGAGCAACTACAAAAGTTCAACTTAGTCTCCAGAGCGAGATTTCCCCCCCTCTCTATCTTGTGCTCGCGCAGGGGCTTCCTTCCACTATCAACACCGTTAACCGCATCAAAACCACAAAAATCCAGCATGTCATGAATATAATTAACACTTGACTGCAGTTAAGCGTTAATTCCATCAACCAGAATACCTTGATATGGATGCAAAGCAAGCTCGGAAGCATTCGTGGCCATGTTGATCTGCTACTCCATGTTTACCACGCATTGCACGTGCTCTTCATTAAAAACCGGTTCCCAGTTTTGAGAATGTTTTCGGAATGGGACTGGACACCCTATGTCGGTTTACGGTATAGCCTCGTTCTCAGGCCGTTCCCGCCTCCAGTTTTTGATCGCTTGCATAAAAACGGAGGGGGAAGGCCTGGGAGAAAGAGTCACGTGCGTGATGTCAGGTAGACGTGAGGGTACACGTGAGGGAGGCGGTGCCCGATCGTTGTAATTCACTAACTTTGCGTTGATCAGCCTCGAGTCTACCAAACAACGAGCTGTATTGACGCTCTTTCTAATGTTACAGTCTCAAGTTCTTGGACAAGATATTACAAGAAGGACCTTGAGATTATTCGTCGGGCACCGCCCCCCCACCCTCACGTCTACCTGACATTCTCAAAACTGGGAACGAGGCTATTTACGGTACAGTATCAGTCTACCAATTTCAAATCTGTGTGGAATCGGAATGTAACCGTTCATTTGCCCTACTGAGTATGTGTGTCAGATAACATCTGGTAGGCGATCTGAACTGGTCAGACGTTCGGTAGGTTAAACCAGAAGTATGCACTACATCCTACTATACTACCGATGCACTTTGTGAGCGTGAATTGCTAAAGTTTGAGCTGGGTCTGGCCCTTGAGATTGAGATTACTTGTTGAATGACTTGTGTAGAAAGCGAGCACAGTTGATATAGTTGAGGTTAATCCGCAGTGTATGTGGGCAGCTGCGTTGCATTATAATGCTATGCCACTGTAGATATAGAAGTTTGTGTATGAAAGTAGTGAATAGGTGCTAGTATGGGAATGAGTTAGAAAGGGTAGGCGTATACTAGTCGGCTATGGAAGTAGGTGGGCATCAAGTGCAGGATAGGCGATACACCCTAGGCAAATATAAGCGCCGCAGGAAATTTTGATGT
>CASBWJ010000083.1:0-5000 GCA_949130485.1 Agelas oroides | reverse complement strand
GAGGCTATTTACGGTACAGTATCAGTCTACCAATTTCAAATCTGTGTGGAATCGGAATGTAACCGTTCATTTGCCCTACTGAGTATGTGTGTCAGATAACATCTGGTAGGCGATCTGAACTGGTCAGACGTTCGGTAGGTTAAACCAGAAGTATGCACTACATCCTACTATACTACCGATGCACTTTGTGAGCGTGAATTGCTAAAGTTTGAGCTGGGTCTGGCCCTTGAGATTGAGATTACTTGTTGAATGACTTGTGTAGAAAGCGAGCACAGTTGATATAGTTGAGGTTAATCCGCAGTGTATGTGGGCAGCTGCGTTGCATTATAATGCTATGCCACTGTAGATATAGAAGTTTGTGTATGAAAGTAGTGAATAGGTGCTAGTATGGGAATGAGTTAGAAAGGGTAGGCGTATACTAGTCGGCTATGGAAGTAGGTGGGCATCAAGTGCAGGATAGGCGATACACCCTAGGCAAATATAAGCGCCGCAGGAAATTTTGATGTGAAGCCATACAAATGCACCACATTTTGAGGGGGTGAGGCCATACAAACGCGAAGCTTTTGGGAAATGAACATTGCCTTGAACTTTGGGTAAGCAGGATCCACTGTTATTGCAGTTCCGCCATCACATGTCTTGGGTCCAACCTCACAACCCAATACCCACAACTGTCGAGGCAAGTAGAACGATTACCTCGTGGCACATTGAAAACAGTCTTGTCCAGAATAACTGAATAACTGGCATGTTGAAACAGTCTAGTCCAGAATAACTGAATAACTGGCATGTTGAAACAGAATAACTAAATAACTGGCATGTAGAGTCTTGTCCAGAATAGCTAATAACTGGCACATTGAAAATAAATCTTGTCGAGAACAATAACTGATACAGTGCACTCATTGCAAGCATTACATACATTACACTTAATGCAACACAATGGAAAACTAGAAGTACTAAAGAAATTGATATAGAACTGCAGGCACACACTAAAACAGTTATCTGTGATGTGAACAAGCTTCACCTGTAGGAGAGAAAGAGTAGGTGATACAGTGCACAACTACCCAGGATGTATGGAAATCTGAAACTACACTAGTTAGAAGAAATTGATAACTCCCATCTTCCCCCCCCACCCCCCTAACAACCACCACTTCATACTCCAGATGCTATTAATAAGAGGATGTCAAGGCATACCACCACTCAAGACGTATGCAAATGGCAGGACAGTACCTCCCTACCCCCCCCCCCCCCTCCCCCTATCCCCCCCAAACCCCCCCCCCTTCATATCAGATGAGATCAACTTTGCAAGGACTTTCAAGCGATACAACCATGTCACCCAACTCCACCACTCCGATTCACTATGCAAAAGCACTGGTACACACAACTGATGTCCCCCCCCCCCCCCATCATATCCCCCCCCCCCCCCCCTTCATCACCCCATCCCCATCCCCCCCCTCAATAACTTACTCTATCCTTCAACCCCGCCTATTCACTACTCCTCCCTTCACAACCCACCCCCCTACCACACCCTATAATCCTTTCCAGCATCCCTCCCACTCCTGAATCCATACTTCCTGACCCCAATCACCTGAACCCTAAATTTCTCCCCCCAACTCCCAGCCCCATTATCCTCTTCTCCACGCCTCTCCAACTTCAGCCACTATCCGACGTTGCTTCAGCGTATTCGACTAAGGCTTATTCAAATCCAACTTTCTAAGCTTCCACCACCCTGCTATTAGCCAAGTCAATGCCAAGCCAATCAACGTCCTCCTACTGAGTTGAATTACTATTGCAACAACCCTAATCATCAGTAGAAAACTAACCTTCTCACACGGTCCTAAACCCCAGCTCACTTTACCCCTAGCGCGTGCACCATCCTATACTGGTAATTCCTGCTTCACAATAATAGATAGCCCGACATCTAAGGATCAAAAGCACACGTCCTATAACTCCTTACCCCCACCTCCTACTACATCCCTCAACTTCTGACACCCTCCTAGAAACATCTTAGGACAAAGATCGACACGCCCAAACTTTCACAGTTGTATTCATACTGAAAATCAAAATCAAGCGAGCTTTTAACCCTTTTGTTCCAACGTGAGATTTCTGTTCTCGACTGAGCTCGCCATAGACACCTCGTAATCGTTTGACAGATTTGCCGCCCCAGCCAAACTCCCCACCTGACACTGTCTTCGACTCGGATCGGGCGCCCTCAAGAGAGTACCTTGCACCGTGAAGTCCCGAATCCCGCCTCCTGCTATCAGTAAGAAACGATGAAAGTAGTGGTATTTCACCGGCGCCGAAGCTCCCACCTATTCTACACCTCTCATGTCTCTTCCACAAAGTCGGACTAGAGTCAGCTCAACAGGGTCTTCTTCTCCCCGCTGTTCTGCCAAGCCCGTTCCCTTGGCTGTGGTTTCGCTATAGTAGATAGGGACAGTGGGAATCTTCGTTAATCCATTCATGCGCGTCCCTAATTAGATGACGAGGCATTTGGCTACCTTAAGAGAGTCATAGTTACTCCCGCCGTTTACCCCGCGCTTGGTTGAATTTCTTCACTTTGACATTCAGAGCACTGGCAGAAATCACATTGCGTCAGCACCTGATCACCAGCCATCGCAATGCTTTAATTAAAACAGTCGGATTCCCCTTCGTCCCGTCTACAGTTCTAAGTCGATTCCGGCTAGTTGCCTGCCGAGAGACCGAAGCCAAGCTGTAGCCATCCACGGAGACGCTCCACAGTCCGGCTTCTACCCCCCGAAGGAGTATCCACCAGCCCGCTTTCGTGACCTTCCGCTTCCAACCACAGCCCGACAGACCCAGCCCTTAGAGCCAATCCTTTTCCCGAGGTTACGGATCTATTTTGCCGACTTCCCTTACCTACATTGTTCTATCAACTAGAGGCTGTTCACCTTGGAGACCTGATGCGGTTATCGGTACGACCGGGCGTGAGAATCAACACTCCCTCGGATTTTCAAGGCCGTCGAGAGCGCACCGGACCGCCACCACAAGTGTGGCGCTTTACCGGACATTAAACCCTATCTCCAGCCAATCTGATTCCAGGGTGCCAGTCCGTTAAGAAGAAAAGAGAACTCTTCCCGGGGCTCTCGCCGACGTCTCCGAGTTCGCTTGCGTTGCCGCTAATGGCCTGGGGCCTATCCACATCCCGTTCGGGAATGTTAACCCGATTCCCTTTCGAGGGACGGCGCGGTCGCCGGAGCGATTGCGCCCTCCACAAGGACCTCTCCCTTCTCTTAGGATCGACTAACCCCATGTCCAACTGCTGTTCACATGGAACCCTTCCCCACTTCAGTCTTCAAAGCTCTCGTTTGAATATTTGCTACTACCACCAAGATCTGCACCAGTGGCAGCTTCACCCAGGCTCACGCCCGAGGCTGCACAGCCACCACTGCGCCCCTCCTACTCGTCGGGCCATGCCCCTCGGCCGACGGCTGGGTATGGGTGCGACGCTTCAGCGCCATCCATTTTCAGGGCTAGTTGATTCGGCAGGTGAGTTGTTACACACTCCTTAGCGGATTCCGACTTCCATGGCCACCGTCCTGCTGTCTAGATCAACCAACACCTTTCATGGTATCTGATGAGCGTCGACTCGGGCACCTTAACCCAGCGTTCGGTGCATCCCGCATCGCCAGTTCTGCTTACCAAAAATGGCCCACTTAGGAGCCCCGGCATTCAGTGCCCGACTTCAGTTAAGCAAGCCGAGCTTCTTACCCATTTAAAGTTTGAGAATAGGTTGAGGTTGTTTCAACCCCAAGACCTCTAATCATTCGCTTTACCTGATAAAACTGCACCGGGGCTCCAGCTATCCTGAGGGAAACTTCGGAGGGAACCAGCTACTAGATGGTTCGATAGTCTTTCGCCCCTATACCCAAATTTGACGATCGATTTGCACGTCAGAATCGCTACGAGCTTCCACCAGAGTTTCCTCTGGCTTCGCCCTATTCAGGCATAGTTCACCATCTTTCGGGTCGCAACAGGCACGCTCTCACTCAAATCCCACTACAGCGTAGCCTGGGATCGGTCGACAATGTGCCTCCTGAGAGGCTCTTGCCTCAGTAGACCAACATCTACCTTCACTTTCATTGCGCCGATGGGTTTTCCACCCCAAGACTCGCATGCATGTTGCACTCCTTGGTCCGTGTTTCAAGACGGGTCGAATGAAGCCATCCAGGTACCAACGACTACAGCACAAGACGTGGCCGACCTCCCACCTGAGCACACATCCGTCCGCAGACACTGCACGCAGTCCCTGTGGCGTTGCCCACACAGACAGAAGGGACCCGGCCCCTAGGGAGCCTGTACTGCGGGTGTGAAAAGTCACAGCACTCCTCAGTCACTCCAGACTGCCAGGCTGGTGGCTATAAGTTCTTCTCGGTAAACCAAGAAGCTACCTTCCCACCAACCCTCTTGAGCCAGGGGTAACTGCCGTTGGCCGGTTCTCATCAGGAATGCAAAGCAGTCGACAGCTGTATCCGAGTTGGCAGCACCCTACGGCGTCTGACATCCCAGCACTGCACGCCAACAACTCCTGAGCCTGAATGAGAACCACTTTGGCTGCATTCGCTTCCCTCCTAACGGTTTCGCGGTCTTTTTGACTCTCTTTTCAAAGTACTTTTCACCTTTCCCTCACGGTACTGTTCGCTATCGGTCTCGTGCCCATATTTAGCTTTAGATGGAGTTTACCACCCACTTTGGGCTGCATTCCCAAACAACCCGACTCTCTGAAGACAGTGGTGGCCCTGCCCGGCGGTGTCGCACACGGGGCTGTCACCCTCTCTGACGTGCCTTTCCAGGTCAACTTCGACAGCGCTAGCCAGGGTCCAGCTGCCTCTCCCGGCCACAATTCGCTG
This sequence comes from Agelas oroides, assembly GCA_949130485.1. Taxonomy (NCBI): domain Eukaryota; kingdom Metazoa; phylum Porifera; class Demospongiae; order Agelasida; family Agelasidae; genus Agelas; species Agelas oroides. The sequence goes on along the minus strand of CASBWJ010000083.1, from coordinate 135 downwards.
GCATCAACTGCCAGAGATTTCAGGCTCGAGCTTTTCCCACTTCGCTCGCCGTTACTGGGGGAATCCTTGTTAGTTTCTTTTCCTCTGCTTATTGATATGCTTAAGTCAGCAGGTAGTCTCGCCTGATCTGAGGTC
>CASBWJ010000082.1:20000-21432 GCA_949130485.1 Agelas oroides | reverse complement strand
CCACGACCTCTGCTCTCAGGCAGAAAGCCGGTGCCCACACAGGTCACTCAAACTTTCTCACTTGCAAAGCCCTCGCTCACAACACCACCAATTCGAGCACAACAGCTGGCAAGAAGGCCGGCACTCGTGCTCGAGTCCATGTGAACCACCAAAGGTCCACAATTATCCACAATGGAGACGTTTCTTCCACGGTGCAACAGAACTGCAACTCCCAAAACTCTGCATTCCAAGACCAGTGGCCGGCAACTGGTACAACGGTTGGGCCACCAGAATTGTCTTCTTGCTGCTACCGAGCCAGCCGGGCAATGCTTCTGCTCCCTTCAAGCGCAGCACCCCAGTAATGCACTCGGCAGCACTACGTCTGCTCCGAACAACACTCGTACACATCGAGGAGGACGGCTGCTGGCTCATCTGACCAACCTCAGCACAGCTCAACCAAACACACTCCTCCTCACATATAGGGAAAACAGGTAGTTTCATTAACACATTTGTCAAAAACACTCATAGTGGTTGCCTGGTAACTAAGTGCCAACTTTGGCGCGCACCGATACCACTTCCGCCGACTTACTCTAAGGAATGGTATCGCCGCTACTACCGACGCCCATTCGTGGGAGAAGTTGAGAATTTTCCCCCCAAAAGGGCATCGGTGGTACTCCAAAAATGGGACTTAGTCTCCAGAGCAACTACAAAAGTTCAACTTAGTCTCCAGAGCGAGATTTCCCCCCCTCTCTATCTTGTGCTCGCGCAGGGGCTTCCTTCCACTATCAACACCGTTAACCGCATCAAAACCACAAAAATCCAGCATGTCATGAATATAATTAACACTTGACTGCAGTTAAGCGTTAATTCCATCAACCAGAATACCTTGATATGGATGCAAAGCAAGCTCGGAAGCATTCGTGGCCATGTTGATCTGCTACTCCATGTTTACCACGCATTGCACGTGCTCTTCATTAAAAACCGGTTCCCAGTTTTGAGAATGTTTTCGGAATGGGACTGGACACCCTATGTCGGTTTACGGTATAGCCTCGTTCTCAGGCCGTTCCCGCCTCCAGTTTTTGATCGCTTGCATAAAAACGGAGGGGGAAGGCCTGGGAGAAAGAGTCACGTGCGTGATGTCAGGTAGACGTGAGGGTACACGTGAGGGAGGCGGTGCCCGATCGTTGTAATTCACTAACTTTGCGTTGATCAGCCTCGAGTCTACCAAACAACGAGCTGTATTGACGCTCTTTCTAATGTTACAGTCTCAAGTTCTTGGACAAGATATTACAAGAAGGACCTTGAGATTATTCGTCGGGCACCGCCCCCCCACCCTCACGTCTACCTGACATTCTCAAAACTGGGAACGAGGCTATTTACGGTACAGTATCAGTCTACCAATTTCAAATCTGTGTGGAATCGGAATGTAACCGTTCATTTGCCCTACTGAGTA
>CASBWJ010000082.1:10000-12500 GCA_949130485.1 Agelas oroides | reverse complement strand
TCGCTCACAACACCACCAATTCGAGCACAACAGCTGGCAAGAAGGCCGGCACTCGTGCTCGAGTCCATGTGAACCACCAAAGGTCCACAATTATCCACAATGGAGACGTTTCTTCCACGGTGCAACAGAACTGCAACTCCCAAAACTCTGCATTCCAAGACCAGTGGCCGGCAACTGGTACAACGGTTGGGCCACCAGAATTGTCTTCTTGCTGCTACCGAGCCAGCCGGGCAATGCTTCTGCTCCCTTCAAGCGCAGCACCCCAGTAATGCACTCGGCAGCACTACGTCTGCTCCGAACAACACTCGTACACATCGAGGAGGACGGCTGCTGGCTCATCTGACCAACCTCAGCACAGCTCAACCAAACACACTCCTCCTCACATATAGGGAAAACAGGTAGTTTCATTAACACATTTGTCAAAACACTCATAGTGGTTGCCTGGTAACTAAGTGCCAACTTTGGCGCGCACCGATACCACTTCCGCCGACTTACTCTAAGGAATGGTATCGCCGCTACTACCGACGCCCCATTCGTGGGAGAAGTTGAGAATTTTCCCCCCAAAAGGGCATCGGTGGTACTCCAAAAATGGGACTTAGTCTCCAGAGCAACTACAAAAGTTCAACTTAGTCTCCAGAGCGAGATTTCCCCCCCTCTCTATCTTGTGCTCGCGCAGGGGCTTCCTTCCACTATCAACACCGTTAACCGCATCAAAACCACAAAAATCCAGCATGTCATGAATATAATTAACACTTGACTGCAGTTAAGCGTTAATTCCATCAACCAGAATACCTTGATATGGATGCAAAGCAAGCTCGGAAGCATTCGTGGCCATGTTGATCTGCTACTCCATGTTTACCACGCATTGCACGTGCTCTTCATTAAAAACCGGTTCCCAGTTTTGAGAATGTTTTCGGAATGGGACTGGACACCCTATGTCGGTTTACGGTATAGCCTCGTTCTCAGGCCGTTCCCGCCTCCAGTTTTTGATCGCTTGCATAAAAACGGAGGGGGAAGGCCTGGGAGAAAGAGTCACGTGCGTGATGTCAGGTAGACGTGAGGGTACACGTGAGGGAGGCGGTGCCCGATCGTTGTAATTCACTAACTTTGCGTTGATCAGCCTCGAGTCTACCAAACAACGAGCTGTATTGACGCTCTTTCTAATGTTACAGTCTCAAGTTCTTGGACAAGATATTACAAGAAGGACCTTGAGATTATTCGTCGGGCACCGCCCCCCCACCCTCACGTCTACCTGACATTCTCAAAACTGGGAACGAGGCTATTTACGGTACAGTATCAGTCTACCAATTTCAAATCTGTGTGGAATCGGAATGTAACCGTTCATTTGCCCTACTGAGTATGTGTGTCAGATAACATCTGGTAGGCGATCTGAACTGGTCAGACGTTCGGTAGGTTAAACCAGAAGTATGCACTACATCCTACTATACTACCGATGCACTTTGTGAGCGTGAATTGCTAAAGTTTGAGCTGGGTCTGGCCCTTGAGATTGAGATTACTTGTTGAATGACTTGTGTAGAAAGCGAGCACAGTTGATATAGTTGAGGTTAATCCGCAGTGTATGTGGGCAGCTGCGTTGCATTATAATGCTATGCCACTGTAGATATAGAAGTTTGTGTATGAAAGTAGTGAATAGGTGCTAGTATGGGAATGAGTTAGAAAGGGTAGGCGTATACTAGTCGGCTATGGAAGTAGGTGGGCATCAAGTGCAGGATAGGCGATACACCCTAGGCAAATATAAGCGCCACAGGAAATTTTGATGTGAAGCCATACAAATGCACCACATTTTGAGGGGGTGAGGCCATACAAACGCGAAGCTTTTGGGAAATGAACATTGCCTTGAACTTTGGGTAAGCAGGATCCACTGTTATTGCAGTTCCGCCATCACATGTCTTGGGTCCAACCTCACAACCCAATACCACAACTGTCGGAGGCAAGTAGAACGATTACCTCGTGGCACATTGAAAACAGTCTTGTCCAGAATAACTGAATAACTGGCATGTTGAAACAGTCTAGTCCAGAATAACTGAATAACTGGCATGTTGAAACAGAATAACTAAATAACTGGCATGTAGAGTCTTGTCCAGAATAGCTAATAACTGGCACATTGAAAATAAATCTTGTCGAGAACAATAACTGATACAGTGCACTCATTGCAAGCATTACATACATTACACTTAATGCAACACAATGGAAAACTAGAAGTACTAAAGAAATTGATATAGAACTGCAGGCACACACTAAAACAGTTATCTGTGATGTGAACAAGCTTCACCTGTAGGAGAGAAAGAGTAGGTGATACAGTGCACAACTACCCAGGATGTATGGAAATCTGAAACTACAAGTAGTAGAAGAAATTGATATAGAACTGCAGGCACACACACTACAACAGTGAACTTCATACTCCAGGATGTGAAGTGAAAGAGGATTGTCAAGGCATACCACCACTCAAGACGTATGCAAATGGCAGCAGTACATGGGA
>CASBWJ010000082.1:0-2500 GCA_949130485.1 Agelas oroides | reverse complement strand
CAACGAGCTGTATTGACGCTCTTTCTAATGTTACAGTCTCAAGTTCTTGGACAAGATATTACAAGAAGGACCTTGAGATTATTCGTCGGGCACCGCCCCCCCACCCTCACGTCTACCTGACATTCTCAAAACTGGGAACGAGGCTATTTACGGTACAGTATCAGTCTACCAATTTCAAATCTGTGTGGAATCGGAATGTAACCGTTCATTTGCCCTACTGAGTATGTGTGTCAGATAACATCTGGTAGGCGATCTGAACTGGTCAGACGTTCGGTAGGTAAAACCAGAAGTATGCACTACATCCTACTATACTACCGATGCACTTTGTGAGCGTGAATTGCTAAAGTTTGAGCTGGGTCTGGCCCTTGAGATTGAGATTACTTGTTGAATGACTTGTGTAGAAAGCGAGCACAGTTGATATAGTTGAGGTTAATCCGCAGTGTATGTGGGCAGCTGCGTTGCATTATAATGCTATGCCACTGTAGATATAGAAGTTTGTGTATGAAAGTAGTGAATAGGTGCTAGTATGGGAATGAGTTAGAAAGGGTAGGCGTATACTAGTCGGCTATGGAAGTAGGTGGGCATCAAGTGCAGGATAGGCGATACACCCTAGGCAAATATAAGCGCCGCAGGAAATTTTGATGTGAAGCCATACAAATGCACCACATTTTGAGGGGGTGAGGCCATACAAACGCGAAGCTTTTGGGAAATGAACATTGCCTTGAACTTTGGGTAAGCAGGATCCACTGTTATTGCAGTTCGCCATCACATGTCTTGGGTCCAACCTCACAACCCAATACCCACAACTGTCGGAGGCAAGTAGAACGATTACCTCGTGGCACATTGAAAACAGTCTTGTCCAGAATAACTGAATAACTGGCATGTTGAAACAGTCTAGTCCAGAATAACTGAATAACTGGCATGTTGAAACAGAATAACTAAATAACTGGCATGTAGAGTCTTGTCCAGAATAGCTAATAACTGCACATTGAAAATAAATCTTGTCGAGAACAATAACTGATACAGTGCACTCATTGCAAGCATTACATACATTACACTTAATGCAACACAATGGAAACTAGAAGTACTAAAGAAATTGATATAGAACTGCAGGCACACACTAAAACAGTTATCTGTGATGTGAACAAGCTTCACCTGTAGGAGAGAAAGAGTAGGTGATACAGTGCACAACTACCCAGGATGTATGGAAATCTGAAACTACAAGTAGTAGAAGAAATTGATATAGAACTGCAGGCACACACACTACAACAGTGAACTTCATACTCCAGGATGTGAAGTGAAAGAGGATTGTCAAGGCATACCACCACTCAAGACGTATGCAAATGGCAGCAGTACATGGGAAGAAAGTCCACACAAGCAGTGCAACATTTACAACCCAGGATGTGAGGTGATCAGATTGCAAGGACTTTCAAGGGCGATACAACATGGTCTACCAACTCCACCACTCAGGATGTAACACTATGCAAAAGGCACTGGTACACACAAACTGATGTGCCACATCCCAGGATGTAAATGAACATGAAAAAAAAAGATCTGTAGGACAGTGAAGGCTTAATCTCAGTGGATCGTAGCAGCAAGGCTACTCTACCACTTACAATACCCCGTCCTATTCAAGTCGTCTGCAAGGGATCTAGCCCCAGAAATCGCCAAGTTTGATCATGTCGGCAGCAACCCAGGAACAGTTAGTCCTGGGAGCCAATCGACACAAATGGTGCAGGGAGCCTCAAAGAGACTCCTAAAGGCTACTCGCCTGCAACTCCAGGGATATGTGTCGTTGCTTTCTAGCGTGGATTCTGACTTAGAGGCGTTCAGTCATAATCCAGCAGATGGTAGCTTCGCACCATTGGCTTTTCAGCCAAGTGCAAATGCCAAATGTCTGAATCAACGGTTCCTCTCGTACTGAGTTGAATTACTATTGCAACAACCAATCATCAGTAGGGTAAAACTAACCTGTCTCACGAACGGTCTAAACCCAGCTCACGTTCCCTGTTAGCGGGTGAACAATCCGATACGTGGTGAATTCTGCTTCACAATAATAGGAAGAGCCGACATCGAAGGATCAAAAAGCAACGTCGCTATGAACGCTTGGCTGCCACAAGCCAGTTATCCCTGTGGTAACTTTTCTGACACCTCTAGCCTAAAACTCTTAGAGACTAAAGGATCGATAGGCCATGCTTTCACAGTTTGTATTCATACTGAAAATCAAAATCAAGCGAGCTTTTACCCTTTTGTTCCACGTGAGATTTCTGTTCTCACTGAGCTCGCCTTAGGACACCTGCGTTATCGTTTGACAGATGTGCCGCCCCAGCCAAACTCCCCACCTGACACTGTCTTCGACTCGGATCGGCCCTCAGAGAGGACCTTGAAACCAGAAGGTGGGCCGTGAAGCCCGCTTCCGCCTCATCGAATAAGTAAAGAACGATGAAGTAGTGGTATTTCACCGGCGCCGAAGCTCCCACCTATTCTACACCTCTCATGT
>CASBWJ010000080.1:0-21784 GCA_949130485.1 Agelas oroides | reverse complement strand
TACCTATGTCCGGTGTGGAGGTTTACCTTATTGATCAACGCACTGAAATGTGCGGTGCGACTGAAGAAGATTACGGTTTATATGGTTGCACTCTGTTAGTTCCTGGATCCGCCGATTGGTTTTGAATTTCCCTGGGAAACACCCCACACAATAAACCCCTGACCTGGTATAATACAACCAACACAAGACAAAAAATCGCCTAAACAAGGAGTCACTGATTGTGAACCGGAAAAGTAGTAAAAAATTCGTTAATATAGACTGCATAACACCGGAGTTTATAGACCCATCGTTGGCACCGAACGCTGGTCTAATGCCAATCTGGCTGATGATGAAGAGGATAGGGTTCAGAGACATCGTAGATGACCTGATTGATGGGGAAGGCCGTCCTGGTGGTGCGAACCCGGGTAATAAAATGGCGACTTCCTGAATCCACCGGTTAGTTTTGTTGTTTACTTAAAACCAGCAAAAACTACTGTATAACAGGTTTAAAACATCCCAGGAATGCCTTATTTTGAGGTCTATAGTGGTTAGATGCACACATCGGTGGATTCAGGAACTTTGGTGTCGTCTATGATTGTAGGTGGTAATCATATTGACCATGTGGGTGTGTTGCGTTCTGGAGCGACACAGAAGGTAGCAGATTATCATCTTGTGGCACCTTCCACAGCCGGGCATTGGCTGCGATCCCTCACTGAGGGGAACAACGGTCAGATTGACCAGGTGTTGAATCGGGTGTTGTCTGTTGTGTGGGGGTTAGCCCCTAAACCGGATGATGAAGGGGAGCCGATGATTATAGATATTGATTCAACTGTTTGTGAGGTGCCGAGCACACGTAAAGAGGGTGCCCGCCGGAATTATAAGGGGCAGAACGGGTTGCATCCTCTGTTCGCTACACGTTCAGACACGGAGGAAATCATTCACAGCCGGTTACGGGAGGGTGCTTCCCAGGAAGGACACACCGAGTTCATTGCCGAATCTGTGAACAACGTCCGTAATGCTGGATGGGGAGGTGATATCATAGTCAGGTCTGATGCCGGGTTCTGGAAATATGACACCATCAACCTGCTGGCTGCTATGAACGTAGGGTATCTGATAGCTGTAAGAAAGTCACCTAACGTGTGGGAGGCTATCCGTCAGATTCCGGAAACAAGCTGGTCAGATATACTAAAACCGGACCCTGGGGAAGTAGGGAATATCACGCAGGTGGCTGATACTAGTTTTGTTTCTTCCGCTCAGAAAGGCAGCCAGTCTGTACGGATTATCGTGAGGCGGACGTTGAAGCCCGGTAAGCAGCCGCAGTTGTTTGACGACTGGCAGCATCAAGTTATCGCTGTAAGCGACCCAGCGATGTCAGCTGTGGACGGGGAGTTGTGTTACCGTAAACGGGCGCGTATTGAGCTTGCTATCAGGAACTTGAAACAGGATTTCGGTTTGTCTCATTTACCGTCAGGTAAGTTCGAAGCTAACGCCGGTTGGATAGCGTGTTCGGTGGTAGCGTCTAACATGATAAAATGGTTCGAGATGTTAGGTGGCAAGGTATGGACGTTGGTGAAGGTGATGGCTGGCCGTACCGCGCAGACACTGTTTTTTGGTTTGACAGGCCGTATAGTGAACAACGGCGGTTATATGAAGATAAAGTTCTCGGATAACTGGGGATGGGGAGGCCAGTATCTAAAAAGATGGCAAAACATATTCAACTTACCGCCCCCTCATCCAGCCTAAACACCCTCCGCCTGGAAAGGAAAACACCCTCTACTGGTTAAACACGCCCAAAACCAGTCCCGCATCAGGTTCCGCGATTCTTGTCGGGCTTGCACTCCAAAAAACGGCATTACGGTAGCTTGAACACCCGAAAAAGATGCCAAAATAGGCTGAAATAACCTCGGAAATACGATTTTTTGGGGTCTGTCGCACTTATATCAGAGATGTGCTACACTAGTGAGCACTAGATCCGCAAATCGGCGGATTTAGGTCAATAGGTCTGATATCAATGTGTGGTAGCTTATTTATTCTTCTAATAAATTAGCTATAATTGCTCCGCAGAACATCGCTCCCACCCCTCCAAATAGCATATATATCACCCAACCCTCGCGTGGATTTATTCCCAGAGATGCTTCTTGGACACCCGCTATGACCGCACCAGAACACACGGCTACAAGACCTACAACGGTCAGAATAGCAAAAAACGCAAACCAAAAGTTTCTATCAAAAAACCAAAGGCATCGAGCCGTTCGTTGATTTTTTTGGGGTACCAAATGTATTCTTATTCTAGCTCGATTGTTGTTTGGGTGGTATGTTTCTCTCCTGGCTATTTCTCTAACTGGCATTATGTTCCTTTCCGCTCACAGCAGATGTGTCACTGGATTATGATTATATCATCGCCCTCTCGGATTGCCAAATCATCCCGCAAAGACCAGCTTCTTATGTGACAATGCTTTGATCGTTTGACAACGTTAAGTATCGTTATATTCGGTTATAATATTTTGAGTGTGTAAAACGGCAACGGAATGGCATAAATTGATTAGTTAGCCGCCTTGACAATAAAAAACAATAGGGGGATTTAGGTTGCATACGCCCAGTGTGTATGCTATAATCTGGTATTATGCCAGAGATACCCCAGCAGCGTATAGACCCCGCACGATGGTCAGCTTGGGCAATAATCAAAGAAGCCCGCAACCACGCACAACTAACACAAACCGAATTAGCGCAAAAAGTTGGCACTTCAGCATCCCAAATCAGCCGGTACGAACGAGCTGTCGTACTCCCAGGGATAGATACCCTGACACGCATAGTCGAAGAATGCGGAATGTATATCCAACTCAAACTATCCGAACATCCGGACAGCGAAAGGCTATCGTCTACTAGGCTTAGTTTATCCGTAGAACAGAGGATACACTCGGCTAGTTCTTACGCGTCGTTCGTAACACAAATTCGCAATTGTGTTAACATTAAACATATGAGTGATCCTAACGCACCCGAATTATCCACCAAGGATATCATCGCTACCCTAGCTGAACACAAGGTGGACTATATCATCATCGGCGGCATAGCTGCTATGGCACATGGGTCAAACCGGGTTACACTGGATTTTGATATCACCCCACAATGGGTATCAGATAACTTCGACAGACTAGCGGCCGCTCTCATATCAATGGATGCCAAACTAAGGGCAGAAGGCGGCTCGCCAGACTCCCGGGTAATTGTAGATTTTCCTATCAGCGGTGAATCTTTAACCCAGTTTGAGGTGTCCACTTGGCGCACAAAATACGGAGATTTTGATGTAGTATCTGGTACACCTACTAGACATGGTGCGCTATCAGATTATGATGACCTGTTGCCGAGAGCCCAGCAAGAGACTTTCTTCGGGATGGCAATCTGGGTAATCAGTCTTGATGACTTGATTGAATCTAAACGGGCGTTGCGGCGGGACCATGATATAAACAGCCTACCTGAGTTATACCGACTGAAAGAACGTAATAACAGAGACACCTGATACCTGAATCCACCGATTTGGATATCTCTCATCGCTTCTTAACCCAAACCTGGCCGTTCCGGTTCATTTCACACCTTTTCAGGGGGTATTTACCTGGTTTTCAAGGGTAGCCAAATTTCAAGGGTAGCCAAAACCCATCGGTGGATTCAGGTAGTTAGGCGGACCAGGCAGGTTCCTCCACCGAGGTTTGGGGAATCTATACCCGATTACGACAAAACTGACCATGTGTATACAGTGGGAGAAGGTTTCGTATCTGAAGGATACCGGATAGATGTCATAGAGCAGACAGGAAACAGTTTCCTGGTGCGGGTTGCAGGTCAAGACGTTGACGGGTTTACAGACATCGCAGAGAGTGTACATAAGGAAAGTGTGACCAAATTAGCTGACCTGGGTTTCACAGACGGATGTGACATAACCGGTAGATTATATTGCCCTGACCGGTTCGCGACCCGTGCGCAAGTCGCTAAGATTTTGATGTTAGCATCAGGTGAAACTTTTCAAGATGACATTACTGGTGTTAGCAGGTTTGTGGATGTTCCTGAGGGTGCGTGGTACCGTCCTTATGTGGAACGTATGGCGGCGCTGGGTGTCGCTTACGGGTTCGAGGGGACGGGACGTTCCGTCCTGACCGGTTTGTGACCCGTGCGCAGATGGCAGTGTTCCTTGCTAGACTTTTTGATGATGTTATTATGCGGGTTGCCCCGGTTGGGGTGTTCACGGATGTGCCAATTGATGTTGCGTATGCTAGCGCCGTTGAAGCAGTGTTTTCGTCAGGGGTGACATTAGGGTGTGGTGTCTCTCCGGAGATGCTTTATTGTCCTACCGCAAAGGTTACTCGTGGGCAGCTTGCTTCTTTCCTTGTGAGGGTTTTGGATATTTAATAGAGTATACCTGAATCCACCGATGTGTGCATCTAGTCACTGTGACCTCAAAATAAGGCATTTCTGGGATGCTTCAAACCGGTTATGCAGTAGTTTTTCTGGTTTTCAAGTAAACAACAAAACTAATCGGTTACCAAATGTCACAACGATTAAGTATCTTCTTCCTCTTACCAGAGATTATATTATTCAAAGCTGTTTTGACTTCTTCCAGAGACCTAGCCGCATCAAATAACCAGTTCCCTTGCTTCCTTGTCAACTTCAACGCTCTTTTCGCCATATATTCCATCTCCATCTTGGACGTGGGTGGGAATAGACCCAGTTCCACTGCTACTGCTGATGTATGACCTGCTACGCATCCTGTGGTACCGCAATCCGACCAGTCAGATGCAGATAACCCCGATAACTTATTGACACACAAGACGATATTCGCCCAACCAACGGAACCGTTTTTTAGCCTCTCCCCAGACCATGCGGCCTGATAGTATGTTTCCGGGAAGGCCTCAATCCGTTCCAATACCAACCGTGCTACCTTACTCGGATCGGACGGATCGGCCGCCTCGTCCCGCTTCGCAAGAGTACGCGGGGATACATCATCGGCACCCTTTACAATCTGACGCTGGTTTCCCGTCCCGTCCCTCTCCGCAAGATGACGTGGACCATCCGACCCGGACCTCTTCGCAAGCATTGCCCCCTTTTTCTTCCTCGTAAACATCATACACCTTACCTTTATTAACACCAGCAGCTAGCAACTAACTAGACCATCCGCGCCATTCCGATACGGCATTATCCCATACCACCCAAACACTGTCAAACCAAACCTGATATGCAACATTGCACATCAGCCGCATTCCATTCTATGAATACCGAAAGTAGCCAAACCCCGATTGGTTTTTATGTTCTTGAACACCAGAGAAAACTGTCCGTCCGGAAAGGTGAGAAACGTCAGGTTACCTGTTTTTGTGTGTAAGAAGCGAGGAGAGACCCAAATCGGTGGATTCAGGTAATATGATGATCATTCTGGTAGGGGTAATATCGTATCTAAACGTTGTATAGTGGCTTCCAAATCGGGCTTAAACGCTAACAGCATCTCTGTCAGCATCAACATTTTAGCTTCTGTTAGCTTACGTTTCGCAGATGGGGATGTACCATCTTTATTGTTACGCTGACAGGTGACATCCCGTACTACTTCTACTATTTGCTGCAGGTCCCCGGATTGCAATTTGTCGCATAATTGTTTATACCATTTAGCCCAAGATGACGTGACCGGCGGGACGGGTTCGGTTAACACTTGCAAAGCCTGGATAGCATCTGTTTTAGTAGACACTTTCCGCAGGTCTCTGTGCATTCTGTTTTGCGGAGTGATTATACGCATCCGTTCTGCTTCAACATATAAGGTAACATATGGAACAGACTCACCGTTGATAGTACGCTGTTCAACTCCGGCAACTACAGCCGTCCCATGATATGGGTGTATAACTGTGTCCCCGGACTGGAACATCATTCGTCGCCCCAGTCTTCTTCCAGTTCACAAACTGCAGAGATAGAAAATTCGCATATCGTTTCAGTGGTCGGTAGGAAACGCGATGTTGTCTCTGTTGTTTCTGTTGGCGCAGTTGGCTCCGGGGATGCTAACTCTACCAGCCAACTCACCGACTGATCCCAAAAATACTGATCCGCGCATTCTGACAGACCTTCTGACATAATATCTATGGCTTCTGCTCGCATATCTTCAGGTATATCCCAACCCGTTTGGTAATCTGCGTCAACGCTGCCAGGATTCCCAGCTAAGTTGTTTAACGAGACCGTTGCCCTCAAAAACGTTGCCCTGCATCGGTCTCCGTAATTTACGTCTGAACAAGCGGCAGCGTCCGGGTAGTCTAAACATTTCAGGTATAACGCAGAGTAGAACAGTTCTGTTTCTGTTTCGCTGAGATCCTGGGTGGCGTGGAGTGTTTGAGATGCCTGTTTCCATTCTTCTGTTGATGAACATCCACTCATAGACAGATTAGGCCACCGGAATATGATATCTGAGTTTGCATTGGAGGATACACGGCTTCTGTCTTGGAATATATAATCCACGCAACGCGGTTGCGGTATAGTAGTGGTAGTTATCTGAACTGTGGTACTCGTGACGGTAGTTGACGTTTCCGGCAATGCTGAGGTACCGGACTTTCCGTTGTTGGATGTGTCAGGCGATGCTGATGTCCCTAATGTGATACTATCAACAGTAGAGTCAACAGAAGACGGAGTAGCCGTTGCGGGGCTACCAGAAGACGGATCAACCGTTGCGGGATTGCTGCTACGTGTATACCCCTCAGGGAATGTTATTCTAGATGTGTTAACCACCGCGGAGTTTGGCTGGTTATTAACAGATTCTTGCGTGATCGTGTTATCAACCGCACCATTATCCGGGTTTGACCTACCACACGATGATAAAACCAGCAAACCCGCAACTAGCACCGTTAAACTTTGATAAGATGTGATCCCAGACCACCCGCCAGAACTGCGATTGTGTAACATGAGCGCCCTTTCGTATGATATCTATGATGATAGTTTATATCAGATTTCTGGATATAAAATTATACGCAGATTGCATCCAGTATTCTCTACTAGTTCCAGAAAGGCGCAAAACATGTTCTGCTTGCTTGGTTGACGGGTGCCTGACCTGCCAACACATTCAGAACACACATCTACAACCCAAAAAATTCTATCATCTAACATATCCGACTGGACTGCTAATCTGTGCTATAGTAAGATATCCTGACAAAGTTTCCCAAAAAAACGGGAAACACAACAGACTACTGACGGGAGATACAAACAACCAGCAGGTTGTCTGATACGGTGGGGAAGGACGGATTCGAACCGTCATCCTCCTGTGTGTAAAACAGGCGCTCTTCCGGGTTGAGCCACTCCCCCGAATCAAGGCTAGTATAGCATAAATCTCCGAACAACGGGAAACAACAATGGGAACACCAAAACAGTCAACACAAACAACTGCCCTGTTAACAGTTGTTGCCTTCATGCTGGCAGCATGCAACGGAGCCGTACTACCCCGCCCAGAACCCCCAGACCCGGCCTGGCATGTAGACTCCGATATGAGATTCGAAATAGTATCCGCAGAATGGATATCACCAGTTCCAGACTGGATGCAGTTCATAATACAAGAAGAACATGTGCTGACAGTTACAGTCAAAGTTACCAACATAGGGGACCGCAACTTGGACCTTCTACGCACAGCCGAACAGTATATGCTAACCCTCGAAGGGCAAACAATCCCAGCACACCAAGGTCTATCCGACTTAGGAGGCGGCGAAGGAGAATACCTGTATATGCGTCTACTGGAACCCACCGAAATTGTTTTGAGGTTCCCCTCAGATATACAACATAAGAAACTACTGTTCCGTTTTCATGACACTGCTAACACCCCCGGCGTGGAAATCGAACACGAAGCAACCATCCCCCCACCCACAACAACCATCATATCATCCCCTAACAGCAGCGTAGCAGACAACACAACTAACGAACAAGAAATCATCACATCCGAAGTTGATGCTTTAACCACTGCTTCAACTAGGGTAACAGACACAGCGGACGAAGACTTTGACTGGTGTTCTGCTGATAATTGGCCAGACAACCCTGAAGAACGATCCAGTATGGTATCAGACCTGCAAGAATGGCTGGAAGTGGCCTCAGACGGCAAAGTCGGCCCAGTAACACGTAGAATATATAAGCAAAAATGCGGGCAAGATTTAATCTACCCGTAATCTTCGCACCTACCCTCCACCCGAGGATATCTGAATCCACCGATTTGGATATCTCTCATCGATTCTTAGCCTCAAACTTGGCCGCTCTGGGTCATTTCACGCCTTTTTAGGGGGTAGTTATCTGTTTTTAAGGGTAGCCAACAACCATCGTTGGATTCAGGGCAGATGGCAGACAGATTATGGTAGTTTCTGAGAGGCTACATATAACATTCCACCAGAATACGATAAGACAACTATAGAGCAACGACTAGTGCAGCATTGCGCTTATATGGATACACACAAACCTGGTTCTGGTTTTTCGGCTTCCGGCTGGGTTTTCTTATATTACCTCCCCCCCCCTTATATCTATCAGAACGGAACAGAATGACAGTTATCTAAAATATTTTTTAGCTCGCTCGCGAGTAAAGCAGATGGAAAGCCTGCCCTAGCCTGGAACCATGCCCGGGGGGATGCCGCCGTGCCTGGACGCATACTGGCCTCATATATCTTACCGGGAAGCCCAGCACATAACATAACAGAAGGTTGCAACCCTTCCAGGAAGTCAGCATTTCCGAAACGTTGAACCCATCCGTCTACTGTAACACAATCCGCACCTGACGGGGTTAACCCACCGCATATAACACCTTTCAGTGTTATGTCCGTCTGTTGAGACCATCTGAACACAGACGGCAGCCACTTAGTAGACGCTGTAGCTGTCGGAGGTGCCACAGGCCACTGCCATACACCGTTAGACCCGGGTGGAGCGGCAGGATCCGGCACGCCTTGGTATTGACGTTTCGGCCACACATACACATCAATGTTGGGGTGATCTGACAACAACTGAGATAAGCGTTCCCCGTCCTGGTCGTTGCTGTCGGGCCAGTCCGGACCTGACGACCCTACATATACTGCCCATCCGGGTTTGTTCCAACTTCCGGAGAGAGCAGAGCTTTCACCTTCTACTAATATCACTGCCCGGACGGAATTGTTGTTATCACCTTCCGGTAGTTTACGCTGAAGGTAGTTCACTCCGCATAGCATCTTTCCTCCGCCTAACGCCCATCGGCTATTCACTACCATACGGTCGTCGTCTAATATCAACTCCCGAACGTGTCCGCCAGAATACGGGAACAGTACACTATTGTTGGCTTCTCTGGGTTGCACCCCCCATTGCCGTAAGGTTTTAGCTGGGATACCAGTGTACGCAGAAAAGTCGTCCATAGGCATCGGTATTCTTCTATCAGTCACCTTATTTCTTCCTGTCTAGTAGCCTGACGTGACATCAATGCGGCTGTCCCTGCCAAAACTATGTGACCAGGAAGCGGCCGCTCTCATACTTTAGCATTATTAATAAGATTAGTGAAACCGTCTTTCCTTCTGGGGGTTGTTTCTTGTATGTTGGGTGTTATCCCAGTATGTTAGGGTGTTGCTTCTGTTCTGGGTGGTTGGTGAATCTGGTATCTGTCTTTTATGATACGATCCGCGCGTTTGCAAAACGTCAGGGAGTAGGTGATGTTAAGGACGCGATGATCCGCTTTTAGGTTGGTGGTAGGTTATATGGCATTGCCTTGGTATAGAGAGTTTTATAGGATTTATTATAGTTTTGTGTTATATAACGTTAAGTATGTTGTTTTATAGTAAAACATCGGTTTGTTATGGGAGACAGGGATCTCTGCGTAATTTGCGGCGTAAAAACCTGTGTGTTATACTCGGGCACATAACGGCAGGGGAGGTCTTGCCGTTGGATGAAAGGTGATCTGGTTATGTTGCACAAATTTCGGTGGTTGTTTGAGCGTTCAGGCCCCCTTGATGGTGATGGTGCCGCTGCCCCGTGGCCATATTTTGGGATTCCGGGCGGTTTAGCGTTGGCTACGGTGGGAATCCCTATATATTATGGCCCTTCACCCGGCTGGGGGGCAACTTTTGGTGTAGTGGGTTTTCTTATTTTCTTGATTTCCGGGTGCGGTTGGGATGTTTGTATTGAAAAGTACGAGGACAACTCAACAAGTGCTGCCATCGACGCACAAATTGAGGGCATTAACGCCACAATCGAAGAATATAACTCAGGCATCCTGGTGAGCGATGATGACACAGATTATCGTCCAATTAAACCACAACGCCCATCGGGTTGGATATGGTCTTAGTGAGATAACTCAGTATGTGTGCTATACTGACGGGTATATACCATCTGGAGGTAACATCATGTCAGGCCAGCACCGTTACAAAATATTTCAGATGTTAGGCGATCAAGAATGGTATGAAGCGCGGTCTGGTGAAGATGGTGTGTGGAGAGGGGATACTTGGCAGGAAGCAATCCATAATTGGAGGGAAACCGCATGGTTATACCCGCCTAAGGTAATGCACGAATACCCGATGGAAGACGGACGGTCAGGGATGATGGGAGTAAAATCCCCTGCCGCTTCTGATAGCAGCTGGTGGCTGGTTAAAGCAACCTACATAGATTGACCACTGGTTGCGGGTCGTGCCTGGGTGCGGCAAGTATCGCTTCGGCGGTTTCTTCTATGTTGTTTTCTTCACACAACAAGATACCTGAGGAGTCTAGCCCGCGTCTCTTAAACTTTTTAGCCGGTCATTATCGTAGTTGCCTCTTGTGTATCCTTGCCAATTTTCCCCATCCCAAAAATACAGGTAATCGGCGTAGTCTTCTATTTTCCTGAATGCTCGTTCTACATCTGTGTCATCTTTTACAGGCACACGAGTAGTAGTGAATTCGACTGGGCTGAAATGAGCGTCTTCTAAGTACGGGTCAAAATTTTCGTCACTTCTGGGTATATATCTGTATCCGCCGAGCTGTTCCGCTGCGTCCCTTAAATCTTCCCATTTGTCGAATGTGTTATAACCTTGTATCAGTGTTTCGCCGACACCACCGCCGTGGACATATCCGTCGTAGTGAACTTCCACCGCGACCAGTTCTGCTGGCTTGGTTGTGGAATAATCTTCTATCCAGCATAGCTGGGACCTTGTTGACATTGTTTTCTCCATGTGTTGGGTGCGATTTACAGTATAGCATCAATCTTCTGTTGTGTAAGCCGTGGGGGTTTGTGCGCAATCCGGCTGAAGGAGGTCCTGGTGGTTGCAAGTTGCGGAGTAAATTGATGATCAGCAACAGATAAACTTTTACGGCCAGCACCAGACAAACTTTTAATTAAGCAACATTGTTTAACGTTGTTTAACATATGACAGTATCATAAACGTTGTCAGAGTTCAACCCTCTACGTTAAACTCTGATTTCTGCTATCATATACTCAACACATCAGGGAGAACATCATGGCTGTTACAGTTGACATAGACCTAGGCGACTACAAGCTAGGATGGAACGACCCCGAAGATGATTACGTTTTCAAACCTGAGAAAGGACTAAACGAAGAAATAATCCGTGAAATGTCCCAACTCAAAAACGAACCAGAATGGATGCTCAACTTCCGGCTGAAAGCATACCAAAAATTCCTGAAACGTCCTATGCCAGACTGGGGCGGTGGAGGAATGCTAGACGAAATCGACTTTGATAACATCTACTATTACATCAAACCAGCCGAGGGTCAATCCAAAGACTGGGATATGGTACCCGAGTCGATAAAAGAAACCTACGAAAAGCTGGGTATCCCAGAAGCGGAACGCAAATTTTTGGCAGGGGTTACCGCCCAGTACGAATCTGAGGTAGTGTACCATCGCAACCGTGAAGACCTGGAAAGCTTAGGTGTGCTGTTTATGGACATGGACACAGCAGTACGAGAACACCCCGACCTGGTTCGTGAACATTTCGGAACTGTGATCCCACCTAATGACAACAAGTTCGCTGCGTTGAACTCTTCGGTATGGTCCGGTGGTTCGTTCATTTATGTTCCGCCGGGTGTCCACGTTGACCAGCCACTCCAAGCGTACTTCCGTATCAACGCTGAGAACATGGGACAGTTCGAACGTACCCTCATTATCGTAGACGAAGGAGGGTTCTGCCATTATGTCGAAGGGTGCTCAGCTCCGGTATACACATCGGATTCTTTGCATTCCGCAGTGGTGGAAATAGTTGTTAAACGAGGTGGAAGATGCCGGTATACAACCATTCAGAACTGGTCTAACAACGTTTACAATTTAGTTACCAAACGGGCGGCTGCTTACGCGGATGCTACTATGGAATGGGTTGACGGGAACCTCGGTTCTAAACTGACTATGAAATACCCTGCTGTGTGGCTGATGGAACCAGGCGCTCATGGGGAGGTGCTGTCGGTTGCTTTCGCTGGCGCGGGGCAGCATCAAGACACAGGAGCTAAAATAGTTCACGTTGCTCCTGGTACTACTTCTACGATTTTGGCTAAGTCGATTTCTAGGAACGGCGGCCGTGCTGGGTATCGTGGTCTGGTGCGTGTAGAACCGGGTGCGGAACGTTCGAAGTCGTTTGTCCGTTGCGACGCGTTGATTTTTGACGACGAAAGCAGGTCTGATACTTATCCGTATATGGAAATTGAGGAAGGCGACGCGGAGATCGGTCATGAAGCTACAGTGTCGAAGGTTGGGGAGGATCAGATGTTTTATTTAATGAGCCGTGGTTTGTCTGAAGATGAGGCGGTTTCTATGGTGGTAGCTGGTTTCATTGAGCCTATCGTCAAGGAGTTGCCGATGGAGTACGCTGTCGAGTTGAACAGGCTTGTCGAGTTGAACATGGTAGCTGCTGGTGCAGTAGGATAACTTCTGCCCTGTTGGTATTGTGAAGCAACCTCCTGGTCGTATGTGTTACTTTTGCGGTGGTGTGTCCAGTGTGCTATACTGATAAGGGTGTCATCTTGAAAGGATCGCAACAATGTTATGTTATGGCCCGGATTCTTCTAAACCGCCGTCGGAGAGGATAACAGAAATCCCCGCCAGCTACTTGGCTTTCAACCGCCGCAACCCTCGTCTGGCGTTGGATCTGCCATCCGATGATAGTTTGCCCGATGAGGAAATCATCGAAATGTACTGGAATCAGTATGCCATCAAAGAACTTGTTTTGTCCATCGCTCACAGCGGATACTTCCCTCACGAGCCACTGATCGTGAAAGACAGTGTCGTAATAGACGGGAACCGTAGACTAGCAGCAGTGTTGCTTCTCACCCAACCAGAATTGCGTGAGAAAATCGGTGTCTCTAATCTACCTGAGGTCAGTGAACAACGCCTCGCAGAACTCAGCAAACTACCCGCGGTCATCTTACGGCGTGGAGACGCTTGGGAAACCATCGGATACCGGCATATAAACGGCACGCAAGGTTGGCAGGCATACCAGAGGGCCTGTTGGGTTGCTTGGGTGCATACCCATCTGGAGGTACCTTTACCAGAAATCTCCCGTAAACTCGGCGACGAATCCGGTGCTATACACCGTTTATACCAGGCGTATCTGCTGTTTGAACAAGCCAGTAAATTAGGGATATACAAAGGTGACGCCAGCAGCCAGGGTTGGGGTTCGTTCTTGAAGTTGTATTGTGGTGTGCAATATGAAAACACCCGTAAGTTTCTTGGTGTCACTATCAGCGTGGACCCTAGGTTGGAAACGTTAGCTGCTGATCCTGTGCCTTCCGATCATATCGACAACTTCGCTGAATGGTTATTGTGGTTAACTGGGGACTACGCTAACGACCTGCACCCAGTTGTTAAACAAATCAACCCTCACATCCGTCAACTGGACGCCGTCTTAGGTAGCGCAGCTAGTTTATCTGCCCTCCGGGGAGGGGCTGGTCTGCGTATAGCTCTTCAATCGGAACGCCCTCCGGAAAATGTGGCAAAAGAGAAACTCGACCAAGCGGTCATTTTGCTTCAGGACGTCAGGCGTGTGTTAAACGAAGGAAACCCACCTGATTCGGCTCTTATGGTATCTGCTAGGGACATATTAGACGAGGCTGCGTATCTGGTACAAGACTTAGAACATTACCGAGGTGTGCGCCTTGTTTATCGACCGGATGCGCCGGATAGGGTCCATCGGTGGATGGAACGTTCCTTGTAAACCTGAATCCACCGATTGGTTTGCAGTGTCCTGGAAAATCAGCAAATTACCTCCGAAAATAGGTGTGTATCACCTCAGGATGTCCTGTTTTTGGGTCTAAGCAGTGGCTAGATATATACATCGGTGGATTTAGGTATAAACCATTGCCTATAAATCAAGAGGGGAAGTGTTATGCCTGAAATTGTATCGGAAACTCAATCTAGGTCGGATATTAGCGTCACCGAACGTGAATACCTGAATCCACCGATGGATTTTGCTACCTTTGAAAACCAGATAACTACCCCTTGAAAATGTGTGAAATTACCCGGAGCGACCAGGTTTGGGGTTAAGAAGAGATGAGAGATCCAAATCGGTGGATTCAGGTAAATACGTTCAACGCGGGGAACATCAAACCCGGTGGATTGAGTATATTTAAAATTATGCTATCATGCTGACTGATAACCAGAACTACTGGAACATAGCAAAGGGAGGCTCTCTAATGGTTGAACAGTATGGGACAGAAATGATGGACATATCGGACCCTCTTGTCCGTGAAGATGCTTTGCGGGACAAAGAAAGTCCGAAGCGGCGCAAAAGCGGACGCCGTGTAATCTCAAGCGGTACGTCATGGGAAGACGACAAATCTGACCTGTACCGTGACGAACCAGACCCCTACTGGGATGAAGCCGACGCCTATGATCGGTAGAACATCACAGTCTGCTCTTAAATCCGGGGCGGGCTAACGCCGCCTTCGTATTCGCACATTACAGGGTTGTTCCCCGCTTCCGCGACTTACAGGCGGCTCTGTCAGCCTCCTACTTATTTTCACCATGAGGGGGTGCTTACTGACTTGACCTATACTCCGTCTGCTCGCTTTCTGAGGCGGATGATAATCATCGCTAAAATATGGCACACAGTGATGAAGAACAGCTGATAGCAGCCAAGCGATTACACCAGACACCAAGACCGCCGGGGTACCTAGAATAACTGCTAATATTGGTCCTATCACAAAACTAGTTAACACACCATACAAGGCCAGAACCTCTGGTACCAGTGGTCTCAGCACGGACCACCATCTAGACCACCTGCCCGCACGCCATACCCCCGGAGGTAACTCCCTAACGTGCGTACTGTCATCCGCACTGGCAATGATCATACCCTCAACAGCACCCATCGGCTTCTCCTCTCCTGTGGTTTAACACCGCGACCAGCCGGACGCATCATAACATCCGCTAATTACAACACGGAACATATAAAGCGCCTGACCGATAAGGACTTTACACCCGGACTGGCATCAGCATATACAGGTAATCGTCTGCGTCTTCACCGTCGGGACGTAAGATAGCTGGCTTGAAGCTGTCACTGACACCAATCTTGATTGTATCTGATCCTACAGCCTTCACTCCGTCCAGTAAATACCGGGCATTAAAATGGATGCTGACTGCATCGTCTTCGCCTGCCCACGTTCCAGCGACGTGTTCATCGATGCTACCGATATCCGTCCGGTTTACACTGATTTGCACCCCGCCTTCGGACATCTCTAGTTTCACTGGTATATGTTCCTCAGATATGAGAGCTGCGCGGTGTATCGAATCGATGAGATCATCTCGGTCGACTGTCAATGTGTTCGGTATGTCTTTGTCGTCGATTAACTGCCGGTAGTTCGGGAAGCTACCAGATATGTGTTGCGCAATTACTGACCCACGGTCGGATGTGAACACAGTATGGTTATCAGTGCTGTAAATGTTGATCTCGTCGTCGGAGATGGTCTGGTCAACGGTTTTCATTCCAGCGGCGGGTAGGAGACTGGTTTCTTGGATAGCGACGTCGACCTCCCGTAGAGCAAGCCGGTAACTGTCGGTAGCTATCAGCCGTGTGGTGTCCCCGTTGGGTTCGAATAGTATCCCACAGAGGATAGGACGGGCGTCGTCTGTGGACGCCGCTATTGCTACTTGCTTGATTGCGTCCCGGAGGGTGTCGCTGTCTACTGTTACTGGGTCGGTTATATCGGGTATGTTCACGTCTGGGTAGTCGTCGGTGCGAAATAGACGTAATGTGAACTCTGCCCCGTTAGAAATTGACATTTCCCGGGCTGTGGTGTCGCCGTCTTCTGCGTTGATGTGGAGTTCAAGTATACCGTCGGGCATGCTTTTTACGGTTTGCGCCGCGAATTTTCCTGGCATAAGCCACGTGCCTTCTTCTTGCACGTTGGCTTCGACTGATGTGAGGATGGTTAGGTTGTTACCTATTGCTGTAATGTTAAGCTTGCCTCCGTCTGTTTTGGTTGCTTCGCATAGAAGTCCAGCTAATGCTACGATTGGGGGTCGGTTTACTAAAACGCGTGTGGTTCTGGTAAGAGCTTCGGATAGTATGTGTCGGTCTATTTGTAACCGCATGTTGTGTTGCCTTTCTATTTTTTTTGAAGGTGTTTTATGGCACCTGTTGGTTATCATAGCACAAAACCGGGAGGATGGGTAATAGGGTGCTAGCGGCGGGGTTGCGGTACAGGTTATCTGCTGTGGTTGTGATAATCTGTGTTGTCTGTGGTGTGTTAGTTCCAGTTTCTTTGCTTCCCGTTTTGTCTGACCAGGGATCGCTCAGTTGTCGTCTATGGGGGTTGCTTTGACATGCCCGGAAGAAACAAAATCCGGTAGTGTTGTATCCTGTTTGATTTCCATGATATCGGATCTGCTGTCTGCCGACGGGGTTTCTGACAGCACCTGATGCGGGTATTCCTTAGTGTCTGTCCACGCGGGGATTGTTTCCTGTCAAGTATTTCCTGGCGTATACTCGCATTTCGTTTGGTTTTGTTAACCTGCGAGAGGTCAGCTTTCTTCTATGGTGGCTGTGAACTTAGTCGACAGAAGAAAGTCGCATTTTTTTATCCTCATGCTACCTGACTTGCCGTCCTCCGACGGTTGTTCTGATATCACTTGGTCATCATCATCTGCCCACCATTCGTCTATAAAATTGTGGATGGCGTCCTGCCAGGTATCCCCCGGCCACACCTGGCCCTTTTTTTCTAACCACCATCTTTTGGTTGCTGGCTCACACGATATTGTGTAAAAGTTCTGTGCTGGCATGATGTCTCTCCTGCATGTTCTTATGACCGTTTGAGTGCCCGTTTTCGGATATCTTGTTTTGCTAGCCTGTGAGCGGTCATTCGTCTTCTATGAGTGTTGCTTGGATGAGCTTAATAATAGGCTGGGAGTCATCCTCCATGTCCTTGATTTCCATGATACCTGACCTGCCGTCCTCCGATGGTGTTGCGGACACCACCTGATATGATGTCAGAATACCTTCTGCCCAGTTGTGGATTGCGTCCTGCCAAGTATCTCCCGTCCGAGGGAAAAACGGCAAACTCTCATCTGTGTCTTTATAAACAAGCTTTATGCTATAAAGGTTCTGTGCTGGCATGATGTCTCTCCTTCATGGTCTGATATTAGTATAGTGTCTGTTATCGGATATCTTGTTTTGTTAACCTGTGAGCTGTCAGCTGTTGGCTAAGATTGTTGTTTTGATATTGCGCTCTGCCAAAATATTATCCGGTTTCTCTTCTGCGATGTCCATCATCCCGGATTGGTCATCCTCCGATGTTTGTTCGGTGTCCTCTGATATGACCAACCGCCCCTCGCTAAAAATCGTCTAGTCAATTGTGTGTGGCTTTTCTGCCAGTTAGCGCCAGTTCTTGCTGTCTTGCTGTTATATCACCGCCAATAATGACAGTTCTTTGGCATAAGTTTCCTGGTTGCGTTTCCTAAAATTGTTTTTGTGCTAAATTGTTACATGTTCATAGAGGCAAGAATGTCTTTTTGCTGATGTGAATGTAGCTACACCAAAGGATGGAGAAAAATGGCGGAACGGAAAATAGCGGAACTATCATATCAATATATGAAAGCGATCGATTTAGACAACGGATATATCGTCAGGCAGGACGGACGGTCTGTCACGGTCGGGGCGGTACATTATGCCCCGATACTGGGATCGGATAAGCAAGATGGGATAATCACTGTGGTATGGGTCGAGGGACAGGAAACCAGTTCCGATGTCAGGATATACTGCTAGTTCATCGGCCGGGTCATGACGGGGGTGTATCATAATGTTCAGAATGGCGCAGTTCAAGGTTTTGCAGGGTTCCAGTATCCGTAACAGAGTAGGGTTGGTGTTGCTTGCTGGTCTGGTAGCGGTGCTGGTTGGTGCCTGTGATTTCGAAACCCCCGAAACTGAAGGGCAGACAGTCAGGTCAAATTGGCTGGAATTCACTATCACTGACGTGTCATGGGGCACGTTAGGGGAAGACGCAGACGACGACGGTGTGTTAGACGGTTGGGGTGTCCTGTGGGTTGATGGTGTGTTATATAACCATTCTGAGGATTCCACTTCTGTGGAATTGGATTTCTTTTGGATACGGACCGGGAGGGCGTTCCGTATGCTCAGCCTCTTTATATTGACCCTGTTTTCCGTAGCGGGTCGTTAGCTCCTGGCGAAGAGTTATCTGGCCGGGTTTCGTTTGATGTCCGTCCGGAGGATGGCCCTGAGTGGTGGCTTGGGGTGGATTTGGGATGGACGGTAGCTAGTGTCTACTTACCGTTTGATTCTCCTGTAATTTAGTGTGTACACATTTTGCTGCAACGTTTGTGGTATAATGGTGGATATCCGGCGGATGTAGTTCAACTGGTAGAACACAACCCTTCCAAGGTTGATAAAGGGGTTCGAGTCCCTCATCCGTTCTGTTGTTTATAGTATCTTTCCTGGTCAGAGCCGTTTTTCGGTTCGATTCGCACGCTAAGGGATTATATGCTATACTGTGTGTAAGCAAGGGGACGGATGTGTCCCGCAGAAAGGAAACATGATGTCAGAACAGCAAGCACAACCCGCTGGCCCGATGGATTATGAGCAGATACAACAGATGTATGGGTCTGCGAGCACTCAAGCTGGACCTCCGGCCGCGCCAGGTCGTCCGGCAGCCGCTCAAGCTGGACCTCCGGTTGCGCCAGGCCGTCCGTCAAGGCCCGCACCGGCGTAGCGCCAGTAACCGTTGCTGAAGCTCCCGCCTCCACTCCCGGACCCGGCGTAGCATCGGTCGCCGTTGCGGAAGCTCCCGCCTCCACTCCCGGACCCGCCGTCCAGCAACCCCGGACGGTAGATATCACACCCCCTGGACGCTGCCCCTGCTCCCGTAAGCAGACAGCAGTACACCCCCGACGTGGTGAATCCCCACAATGGGGAGTTGCTCCCGGCAGGAATCAACCCAGACTCCCCCGCGTTGACACCCTGGAACCCAGACACCGTCAACTGGATAGTGGTACCACGCACTAATCGCAGGTACGCTAAGTTCCTACAGCCGGGCGACACCGAAATGGGTCGAGTGCTTAACTGGAACGCGGACGAAGGTTCCGTCAAGTTCGGAGGAAAAGAAGAATGCGGCTACATCGACCTATGGAGCCAAGAAGACGGCGGTGTTGTCCGTATCGGACTGGACTCCGGAAGGCGAAGGACCGCCGCTATCGAAGCGCAACTATCAGAAGGGGACCTCATCGCATTCGAGTTCATCGGGTGGGAAGAGAGCAAAAAGAAGCACGGAGAAATGTGGAAGGACTACAACATCTGGGTGGCCCCCGCTCAGTAGTTGGCAGTTCGCTACGGTTGTGGGTTGCCGCTTCCAACATGTGGGAAGCGGCAACCCACATTAGATTTTCGGTAAGCAATAACAAGTAGGTTAACATATGTGGGTTCTTATAGCAGAAGTGATGATAGCCGTTGCCGTATTCGTGGTTATGCTACTAATTATGTTCTCGGTTATGCTCTTGACTGGGGTAAACCCTCCAGAACGTACACACCCCATACCTCAAAGTTCCTCATCGGCAACTAAACGTTCCAAGTGCTCCCGTGTCAGATAACCTACGCCCAGCGTATCCTCCGCCGTTCCGTAATCCAGGAACACGCCACCCCAGCCACCAAAATTACGCTGCACGCATCCTACGGGAGTTATATAACAGGGTTGCTGCCGCGTCATCAGGCTGGGAAGACATACCATATCATATCGCCCAGGTCACGTCCACTCCGAGGCGAAGTGGTCCAATCTGGGTCAACAAATGCCGGGAATCTATCGCTGGAGGGGGCGGTAAAGATGACACTTATGTGGTGGTTTTAGCGGTTTCTTATCTTATAGATCAGTTACCCCATCTGTTAGCACCTGCATCTGACACAGGTTACACCAGGTTTGCGTATCATACTGCTCGTCTGCTGCGGGGACTCAGCGATTGACCGTAATGTAATGTTATCGGCTATCACCGCAGCTGAACAAACGGCCGATTCCGCCAGCGCAACCTATAATTAATTGTTTACTGTAAATACACGAAGTCGAGGTATTGTGTGAATTAGACGTAACATAAATATGCTATAGTTGTACCATTGTACCAAATGACCAAAGGAGGTAAAAAATCTTATGTCTCAGAATGTGTCAACTCATAACGAGGTATTAGCATCGCACCGAAGCAACGGGATGGGATCCGCTAGCGGTTCCCGCAAAAAAGGTCTACCCCTTTCGTTTTTAGAACCTGTACACGCACATATGGCTGCGATGGGTTTCAGCGAAGACAACATAGAAGAAGAAGCAGACAAGGCGATCGCTTGGGTCCGGTCTAACCGTAGCTACTAACACCGTGGTTCAACATCGCATGATGCGTTTAGGGTAGGGACCTGTGTCCTGATATCCACTCTAATTGTAAAGACCGGAGCATTGGCTTGGTTGAATGTAGCTTGGCAATCAAAAACCGTCATACCTTTAGTTAACTCAGCTACGAAGCGAGAGATCTCTCATCGCTTCTTAGCCAAACCTGTCCGCTCCGGGTCATTTCACACCTTATAGGGGGTAGCTATCTGGTTTTCAAGGGCAGCTAAACCCCATCGGTGGATTCAGGTCATATGCCTCAATGGAAATTATCTACCGTATAGTTGCGGCAGGCTAAATGCTTTCTCTGATTGTGGTAGGATCCTGTGTTATCCATATCAACAATTTTTCTGCGGTGCCATCTATCGTGAATATCATATAACCGTCATACTTCTTCCCGTCAAAATGGGTGCCTTCTTCGTAATCGGATATTAAATCTTCACTCGTGCCAGCTTTCAACTTGATGCCTTCCTTCAGCAAGTAAGACTTGAGCGCCTTGAGTGATTCGTCTGCGAGTTCTTCTATAGTGTCCGCCTTCCCAGACGCTACCTGTTTCAGATGATTATCACCTTGCCTGAAATCGATGAGTTCCCACCAATACGGGTTGCGTGGGTTGTGCTCAGGTCCGGTCGGCCAAGTCGGAGATGGCACCCAGTCCATCAGATCAGAGACTGGCCAAACCATAGATGGTAACCACTTCTTCATATGTAACCTCCTGGCCACTATACCCATATCCACCGAATGTGGATATATAAGTAGAGTGTAGCATTTTTTTGATATAAACGGCCGCCACACACAGGTGTGCGCAACCGCAGCTATCTTAGCCTATTTTCTGGTGTTTTCTGCATACCGTAATGTCTACTGGATGGCAAGACTACCAAACTGCGCTAAAGCAAAGCTGGGGGTGTGGTCGGGTGTTATCAACACCCGGAAGTTATCTGTGGTACGGCCGCAACCAATCGACACATTTCGGGGTAGTGACGGGAGCAGGATTTGCACCTACGTCTCCAAGACTGACGTCCAGGC
>CASBWJ010000078.1:20000-21945 GCA_949130485.1 Agelas oroides | reverse complement strand
CTTCTGCTCCCTTCAAGCGCAGCACCCCAGTAATGCACTCGGCAGCACTACGTCTGCTCCGAACAACACTCGTACACATCGAGGAGGACGGCTGCTGGCTCATCTGACCAACCTCAGCACAGCTCAACCAAACACACTCCTCCTCACATATAGGGAAAACAGGTAGTTTCATTAACACATTTGTCAAAACACTCATAGTGGTTGCCTGGTAACTAAGTGCCAACTTTGGCGCGCACCGATACCACTTCCGCCGACTTACTCTAAGGAATGGTATCGCCGCTACTACCGACGCCCCATTCGTGGGAGAAGTTGAGAATTTTCCCCCCAAAAGGGCATCGGTGGTACTCCAAAAATGGGACTTAGTCTCCAGAGCAACTACAAAAGTTCAACTTAGTCTCCAGAGCGAGATTTCCCCCCCCTCTCTATCTTGTGCTCGCGCAGGGGGCTTCCTTCCACTATCAACACCGTTAACCGCATCAAAACCACAAAAATCCAGCATGTCATGAATATAATTAACACTTGACTGCAGTTAAGCGTTAATTCCATCAACCAGAATACCTTGATATGGATGCAAAGCAAGCTCGGAAGCATTCGTGGCCATGTTGATCTGCTACTCCATGTTTACCAACGCATTGCACGTGCTCTTCATTAAAAACCGGTTCCCAGTTTTGAGAATGTTTTCGGAATGGGACTGGACACCCTATGTCGGTTTACGGTATAGCCTCGTTCTCAGGCCGTTCCCGCCTCCAGTTTTTGATCGCTTGCATAAAAACGGAGGGGGAAGGCCTGGGAGAAAGAGTCACGTGCGTGATGTCAGGTAGACGTGAGGGTACACGTGAGGGAGGCGGTGCCCGATCGTTGTAATTCACTAACTTTGCGTTGATCAGCCTCGAGTCTACCAAACAACGAGCTGTATTGACGCTCTTTCTAATGTTACAGTCTCAAGTTCTTGGACAAGATATTACAAGAAGGACCTTGAGATTATTCGTCGGGCACCGCCCCCCCCACCCTCACGTCTACCTGACATTCTCAAAACTGGGAACGAGGCTATTTACGGTACAGTATCAGTCTACCAATTTCAAATCTGTGTGGAATCGGAATGTAACCGTTCATTTGCCCTACTGAGTATGTGTGTCAGATAACATCTGGTAGGCGATCTGAACTGGTCAGGACGTTCGGTAGGTTAAACCAGAAGTATGCACTACATCCTACTATACTACCGATGCACTTTGTGAGCGTGAATTGCTAAAGTTTGAGCTGGGTCTGGCCCTTGAGATTGAGATTACTTGTTGAATGACTTGTGTAGAAAGCGAGCACAGTTGATATAGTTGAGGTTAATCCGCAGTGTATGTGGGCAGCTGCGTTGCATTATAATGCTATGCCACTGTAGATATAGAAGTTTGTGTATGAAAGTAGTGAATAGGTGCTAGTATGGGAATGAGTTAGAAAGGGGTAGGCGTATACTAGTCGGCTATGGAAGTAGGTGGGCATCAAGTGCAGGATAGGCGATACACCCTAGGCAAATATAAGCGCCGCAGGAAATTTTGATGTGAAGCCATACAAATGCACCACATTTTGAGGGGGTGAGGCCATACAAACGCGAAGCTTTTGGGAAATGAACATTGCCTTGAACTTTGGGTAAGCAGGATCCACTGTTATTGCAGTTCCGCCATCACATGTCTTGGGTCCAACCTCACAACCCAATACCACAACTGTCGGAGGCAAGTAGAACGATTACCTCGTGGCACATTGAAAACAGTCTTGTCCAGAATAACTGAATAACTGGCATGTTGAAACAGTCTAGTCCAGAATAACTGAATAACTGGCATGTTGAAACAGAATAACTAAATAACTGGCATGTAGAGTCTTGTCCAGAATAGCTAATAACTGGCACATTGAAAATAAATCTTGTCGAGAACAATAACTGATACAGTGCACTCATTGC
>CASBWJ010000077.1:0-22000 GCA_949130485.1 Agelas oroides | reverse complement strand
GGAGGGAGGGAGGGAGGGAGGGAGAGAGGGAGGGAGGGAGAGAGGGAGGGAGGGAGAGAGGGAGAGAGGGAGGGAGAGAGAGAGGGGGGGGGGGGGGGGGGAGGAGGGAGAGAGTCTGTGTGAAGTTCGTTATGAACAGACGTACACACACACACTTTTCACTTTTACACACACATATACATACACACAACACACACACACACACACACACACACACACACACACACACACACACACACACACACACACACAGACGCGTACACTGAAAATGCACCTGTACACTGTCATCCAAGTATTCCTAATTGCTGGGCTGTTTGCCCTCAAGTTATCCCCTGGGGCGATGGTCTACCCAGTGATGATTGTGTTTCTTATTCCTGTCAGGAAATTTTTAGGACGGTTCATTTTTACGCACACAGAAATTGAAGCGGTAAGTGATGTATGCAAAGATAAGCAATTTTCCTGCAGTCGCTCCTCCATAAATGGAAGGAGGGTCTCTGCTGCTTGAAATTGAAAAACTCTTGCCGATGTTCTGACAATGTCGGCAAGATTTTAAGTTGGTAACAGACAACTTCTGGGTGAAAAAATGGCTATCTTCTGCTACCTCACACGCACACACATGCACTTGGGTTAAGCATTAATTTTGGTCTAGTTGAGCTTTTTCTCTTCCTTGCAAGAACTTTAGTTCGGTGCGGAATGTAGAGAAAAGCTCTAAGTTGTAATGAGTGAAAGAGTTTAGCTCAATATACAATATTTTATCATACGTCTAACTCACGCTAATGTATGGGAGTCAATGGGGAAGCCTTGTAGCTGCACACAGTTTATAAAAAGCCGTATTTTTTTACTACAAGTCACACGAGAATCTGTATCAATACTGTAAGTCATGCGAGAATCCGTATCAGGTACTACAAGTCACGCAAGAATCCGTATCAGGTACTACAAGTCACGTGCACTGCGTCTGAACGTGCAATGAAATCGAAGGTTCGTATGATAAAATCATTATCACCATAGTACCAAGCTATACCGGAAAACGTTTGTTGCTGTTGGCATTGTTACTCGTGCTGCGCACTCGTAACAATACAGACAGCAACAAACTCGTGATATTTTCCGGTATAGCTTTGTACTATGGTGATACTTATGTAGTATGCACGATGTAATCTGTCACTGGGTGTTGGACTATGTTTCAGGCTGTCAAGCACTGTTCCATGACGATCTATGGAGTAAGATAGCTACAAAGTAGGGGTCATAAGCACCAGACACAAAGTGCTGATTTTAATTTTGTATATCTCTCCACCTTCCCCTCCCTCCCTCCCTCCCTCCCTCCCTGTTAGTTGGATTGCGAGGAAGATTTCCCGGAGGACCATCATGAAGAAGGAGAAGGAGAGTTTGCCGAATACGAAGAAACAAACATACCATATTAGAACATGCTTGGACTCTTTTCATTGTTTACGCTCTTGCCCCATTTTATTTATATATTGATTTCTTGTTTGCCTGTGTAGATGTTGACATGATGTAACTGCTCATCATCAATGGCTGGTTTGTGTAACTGTTTTCTCAATTATGATTGCATGTGACCACGTGTGTGAAGTATATTTTATGAAACCTGCAAACATAGTTTGTGACCAGCAACTTATGCAGCAAGTTACCTGATGGTGGTCTATGCAGAAATGAAAATAGCTAGCAGTACGACGCTGCAAGCGACGATAGCTGTGGTGCATGGAGGACGGGGAACGAGGCAATATATATGCGTTTAGCGTTAGGCCACGCCCCTTATTTCAATATTATTTTACTTTATTTATACGTAAATAGATCGTGCACACGCAGAGGTAGCTAGCTTAAAAGTGGGGACGAAATGCCGCCAAAAAAGCAGCAACAACCCAACAAGAAAACAGAACAGAAGAAGAAGGAAAAAATCATTGAGGTGAGAGGTGTAGGTACATAAGAAATAGTCCATACATTTTATATGAATGTATAATAATGCGCCTATCAATGTTACGCCCCTGTACGGGCTATAGTGGGGGAAGGTGGGGATTTGACTAATTTAAATATCAATTGCCCCAATATACGGGACATACCCTATAATTAAACGAAGTGGCTAGAGAGCCGGTTGTGGAAATTACATTCTAGGGTCGATAACTTCTGATAGCAAACTCCAATTTTAATGAAACTAGTATCAGTAGATAGAGCTTTAAAAGAGCTACAAAATGATATCCTTTTTTCCAGCAAGATGTTTAGT
The DNA here is from genome assembly GCA_949130485.1 of Agelas oroides. Taxonomy (NCBI): domain Eukaryota; kingdom Metazoa; phylum Porifera; class Demospongiae; order Agelasida; family Agelasidae; genus Agelas; species Agelas oroides. Next base: position 19,767 of record CASBWJ010000077.1, on the reverse strand, counting down.
ACAGCCGCCGTACCTAGTAAAATTCACTTCGCATAATCTTAAAGTACCGGTACCGGTTCTTTAAGCGTTTGTATTTGTATTTACGACAATATAAGGCACAGTCTAACGAAAAGGGTATCATTTTGTAGCTCTTTTAAAGCTCTATCTACTGATACTAGTTTCAATAAAATTGGAGTTTGCTATCAGAAGTTATCGATCCTAGAATGTAATTTCCACAGCCGGCTCTCTAGCCACTTCGATAATTAAATCCCCTTGCTGAAGGTGGGGGATTACTGGGAATTTGACACACACAGTGTAACTGTGCAGTATACGGAGACCATTGCCGTATTCAAGATGTCTTCATGCAGAGGTAATCAAATGCCCGACTATAGGGGCAACCTCCCTTGGTCAAAGCCCCTATATTGCCTGCCATCTGCCCGTACGGGGGGTAGTGGGGCATAATATTGATAGGCGCATAACTTGGACTACATTCACTCATTTAAAGGTCATACCAAATTGTGTGCTATAAGAGCATCTACAATGCACTATTTGCTCTCTAATTAACCACCAGTGTTGAATTTCTCATTCAACCTTCAACACACTGTCATTATGTGGGCGTGGTCTGTTTATTTCATCCTACAGGACAAGACGTTTGGCCTAAAGAATAAGAAAGGGAAGCGCCAGCAACAGCTTATAAAGCAGGTCACAAACCAAGTCAAATATGGAGGAACGAGCATGCAGAAGGTAATTTCTAGTCACATGATTTTCAACCAATCAGATTTCTTGACTCGAATCACATGAGAGTGTGTATTAACAATGCTAATATTCATAAATTCACAGAGAGAATCGGCCGACTTCCAAGCAAAGGTGAGTATTCTGCACAAACAGTTACACATGTACATTAGGCCAGGCAAACTAGATTTACTGTTTTGCATCAGCACCCGCTTCCTCTGAGACCTGCTGCCTCAACTGTCATTATCGCCTTCCAAGCAATGACACGCCCTCTTTTATGGCCGTAGCACCATAGATTTGCCGAGTGTATACACCATATGCTTGTAACGAATAATGAATAATGACCGCCCGCCCGCACGCAGATCGAGTAAGTGGCTGATGCGAAACAATAAATCTAGTTTGCCTGGCCTTACGTACATCATGCAGGGACTTGAGCCGTTGTCCAGGTTTTGAATACATTGGAGGCTGCAAAATGGACTGACTGGGAGATGTTTAGTCTATCCCCCTCCAGAAAAGTGATCGAGGGTGCGATATGGTCTGGCTCAATAGACTAGGAGATGATATAACGTCAATATCTCCCTAGGTAGACAGAAGGGGGGATAAGTCCTCGGCCGAGGGAATGTATTTTGCACGTGTTCACACACAACACACAACACACTTCCACATGCACACACGCAGCAACGTAAAGCTGAGGAACAGAAGGAGAAAGTGGAGATGAATACTCTGTTTAGACCTGTCCAATCACAGAAGGTTTCTTCTGGAGCAGACCCGAAATCCGTCCTTTGCATCTTCTACAAGCAAGGCCAGTGTACGAAGGGGGACAAGTGTAAGTTTTCCCACGATCTCAGTCTGGAAGGCAAGACGGAGAAGAAGAGCCTGTACGTTGACAGCAGGGACCTCGAAGAAGGTTCGTATGATTACATGACTCAACATGTTTTAAGAAAAGCCAGCTTTAACACTTTCGCAAGCGCAAGAATTTCGCTGGATCCTTTTCTTTGTGTGTTTTTGGTCCGAGACAATGCTGCTTATGTAGTGCTGTGTTGTAGAAAGATGTCTCATCGGTAGCCTCAGTCCCAGACTCTTTGGCACCAGCCTTATTCCCAGGTCCCTGCCCAAGTTTTCGTCACAAGAAGCTGGTCTTTTCTACTGCATGCTGTGCACATGGCTGTCATGTGACTTTACTACTGTGCACACCGCTGTCATGTGGCTTTGCTGCTGTGCACATGGCTGTCATGTGACTTTACTACTGTGACCACAGCTGTCATGTGACTTGGCTGCTGTGCACATGGCTGTCATGTGACTTGGTGCTGTGACCACAGCTGTCATGTGACTTTGCTGCTGTGCACACCGCTGTCATGCGACTTTGCTACAGTGCACACCGCTGTCATGCGACTTTGCTACTGTGCACACCGCTGTCATGCGACTTTGCTACTGTGCACACCGCTGTCATGCGACTTTGCTACTGTGCACACCGCTGTCATGCGACTTTGCTACTGTGCACACCGCTGTCATGCGACTTTGCTACTGTGCACACCGCTGTCATGCGACTTTGCTACTGTGCACACCGCTGTCACGCGACTTTGCTACTGTGCACACCGCTGTCACGCGACTTTACTACTGTGCACACCGCTGTCACGCGACTTTACTACTGTGCACACCACTGTCACGCGACTTTACTACTGTGCACACCGCTGTCATGCGACTTTACTACTGTGCACACCGCTGTCATGCGACTTTGCTACTGTGCACACCGCTGTCATGCGACTTTGCTACTGTGCACACCGCTGTCATGCGACTTTACTACTGTGCACACGACTGTCATGCGACTTTACTACTGTGCACACCACTGTCATGCAACTTTACTACTGTGCACACCGCTGTCATGTGACTTTCTGCAGACACTATTGACAAGTGGGATGAGGACAAGCTGAAGGAAGTGGTTGAGAAGAAACATGGCGACAAGAGCAAGCCCAGAACTGACATTGTGAGTTTTTGGGAGAATGTTCACTAGCAGCAAGAGGGGGTAAACTATAGGCACGCTCCCAGGCTCTCCCCGCTAACCTCCTCAGCAGGGAGAGCCTGGGAGCGATTTTAGGTAAACTACTGAACACAGACAGACAGACAGATGGACAAAAGGACAAACAGGCAGATGGACAAACAGACAAACAGGGAGATGGACAGATGGACAAACAGACAAACAGGCAGATGGACAGATGGCAAGGGGAAGCTACATTAGCATTAATTAGCTTTTACAAATTGTACATATAGAAGTACTTAGAGGGACAGAAAGACAGATGGACAGACAGACAGACGGACAGACAGACAGACAGATATGTTCCCTGACAAGATGTGAGGATTGTGATTGGTCAAAGGTCACATGATGCTGTTACTCTCCACTGCAGGTTTGTAAGCACTTTCTTCATGCGATAGAGAAGGGAATCTATGGTTGGTTCTGGGAGTGTCCGAGTGGAGGAGACAAGTGTATCTACCGCCATGCCCTTCCCCCCGGGTTCGTTTTCAAAAAGGCTGTGAAGGAGGAGAAACCAGAGGAGAGAATATCAATGGAGGAATTGGTGGAGAGGGAGGTGAGCATGTGAGCGTGTGTGTGTGTGTGTGTGTGTGTGTGTGTGTGTGTGTGTGTGTGTGTGTGTGTGTGTGTGTGTGTGTGTGTGTGTGTGTGTGTGTGTGTGTGTGTGTGTGTGTGTGTGTGTGTGTGTGTGTGTGTGTGTGTGTGTGTGTGTGTGTGTGTGTGTGTGTGTGTGTGTGTGTGTGTAACTGAACGCTGGTTCTAATATTCCTTCTGTTCACAGAGAGAGCAGCTGGCTGCCTCAGATAAACCACTCACCAAGGTAACCCTGGAGACCTTCCTGGCCTGGAAGAAGAGAAAGGTCAGCAAGTGTGTGTGTGATGACATCAGTAGACTCCCTTCCCACACTCTTCTCCTTCTCCCTTCATCCTCTCCTTCCGCCTCGTTTGAGGGACGCTGAACTGTTGCATGTATGAATATGTATGCCCTCCCTCTCTCCTCTCCTTCCTCTCTCTCCTCTCCTTCCTCTCCCTCCTCTCCCTTCCTCTCCTTCCTCTCCATCCTCTCTCTCCTCTCCTTCCTCTCCCTCCTCTCTCTCCTCTCCTTCCTCTCCCTCCTCTCCCTCCTCTCCCTCCTCTCCTTCCTCTCCTTCCTCTCCCTCCTCTCCTTCCTCTCCCTCCTCTCCCTCCTCTCCTTCCTCTCCCTCCTCTCCCTCCTCTCCTTCCTCTCCTTCCTCTCCCTCCTCTCCCTCCTCTCCCTCCTCTCCCTCCTCTCCCTCCTCTCTCCCTTCTCCCTCCTCTCCCTTCCTCTCCTTCCTCTCCATCCTCTCTCTCCTCTCCTTCCTCTCCCTCCTCTCCCTCCTCTCCTTCCTCTCCCTCCTCTCCCTCCTCTCCTTCCTCTCCCTCCTCTCCCTCCTCTCCTTCCTCTCCTTCCTCTCCCTCCTCTCCCTCCTCTCCTTCCTCTCCTTCCTCTCCTTCCTCTCCCTCCTCTCTCCTCTCCTTTTTTTCTTTCTCTGCAGTTGAAAGAGAAAAGGGAGAAGGTAGAAATGGAAACAGCCAAAAAGAAAGAAGCTTTCAAAGCTGGGAGAACACACGGGGTAAGTGACTATTCTCTCCTTGTACATGCTCACAAGGACTCAGGATCGGTTTATAATAGTAAGCACTTAATCCTGTCTGGACGAGCTTCTGTTTAGTAACTGAATAAGTTAATAACCCTTTCATCACACATTAGTTAACCCTTTCATCACACACGTTAATCCTTTCATCACACAAGTTAATCCTTTCATCACGCACGTTAATCCTTTCATCACGCACAAGTTAATCCTTTCATCACGCACAAGTTAATCCTTTCATCACCCATAAATTAACCCTTTCATCACCCATAAATTAACCCTTTTCATGATAACCCCCACACATCCTTCACAGATCAGTGGTCGTGAAATGTTTGAGTTCAACCCAGAGATGGTGGAGGAAGATGACCTGGAGGCTACAGATGAAGTGGTTTACAGAAGAGACGATAGTGAGGAAGAGGAGGAGGTTAGTGATAAGAGATATCTGCCATTTTGTGTCTGGCTGGCTTGCGTGATCATCATATATTGGTCGCTAAGTCTCCCTTCTGTTGCTCCTGCATTATTTTATGCCAGCTGCCTCTTATGAACTCAAGACAAGCATGTGTAGGTAAATAATTATTCTGGGAGTGGCCTGTATGAACAGCCTCGTTCCCAGGCCTACCCCCTGGCTGGAGCTGGAAATGAGGCTAGCTTTGTCTCTCTGTACGTACAGGGAGAGGAAGGTGTGGATGTGACTGAAGTGGAGGCGATTTCTCTCCCGGTAAACCCACTGAGGGAAAGTGTGGGGGAGGGGGACGGACATGAAGAGCAGATGGAAGCAAGCAGTGGAGGTGAGAGTACAGTCATGTGACAGTCATGTGACTCTACAGTGAGCAGTAGCGGTATAGACTGTAGCACTGCATGACATGTGCATACTCTATATTTGCGGAAGTTGTGAATATTTACAGCATAAAAATGGTAGTTATACTTCATACTTCATATGGTCACATACTTTCTGAAGAGTTCTAATAGGTCACAAAGAAAATATTGTAGCATCAAGGGTAGCATTAGGTACATTAAATGTACCAATGATTATTATTTTTTGCAAGTGAGGGTCTAAAAACACTTATTTTTTTTGCGTAATTATACTTTGAAACAACAAAGCCACAAGTAATATGAGGACCTAGTAACCATTGTCCCTGTCCTCGTAAACTGACAAATGAGCTCCCAGACCCTCCATGAGTCTCAATATTGAGGGAAGAAAATCCTGTTACCATGGTGATGACTCCTAAAGTGACTTCATCCTTCTCTTTCTTTCAGGCAAGGGTGCCGTTGGCGGCATTGACCATGAACACTTACCTGCTGGGGCTACAGGGGGAGAGGAAGCGAGCACCGACAGAGACCCATTTTCTGTGGTTGTAGATGAATCATTGTTTGACGTTGAAAACTTAGAAGACTTGAATCTTGACGAATGTGATGTCATGGACTGAAGTATCAGCCTCGGTGCAAGGCCTCTACACGTTGTTGATTTATTGCTTGTTGGAACTCAATTCAGAGTATTATTGTTGTATCTCTCACCTCTTCTCAACTACTGTATGTCTGTTTAATTTATTATAATCTCTGCAGCTGACTCAAGTTGTTTTTTGGATCTACATACAGTGAAACCGGTCTCTAGTGACCACTGTTAAAGGCAGCTGCCTCTTTGCTACAGCCACTACTTCCTAGTTGTACTGATCCTGTGTAAAGTGACCCGGATGAAGCTTGTTGGAACTCAATTCAGATTAGTTATATCTCTTCTCTTCTCACTTTAAATTTATAATAACATCTGCAGTTGACTCTTGATCAAGCAACCACCATCTAAATGGCCAAACAATGATGGTCTTGTGAAGATCACGAGAGACCTTATCCAGGGCAGGGGCTATGGCTTCAAGGTTGGCAACCATTATTTATGTAGCCATGGTAATTCCAACTTATGACAATTCTGATGGTGCAATTAAATGACTTGAAAAATTGTCTAGGTTTGGTAAAGTATGAAATTTGCCACTCCATTACCATGGCAGCATGAAAGCTATAAACAGGTCCTGCTATACTAGGCCATTTCAGATCTCACAGCAGTTAAGTCTGACAACTCCAGGTCCACAGGCTCATTCATTTTACTTATCCTAGTTTGTAGCACCAATAGACCTTGTCTTGCTAGCTTCTGAGCTGGAGGCAATTGCTCCAATGTTGGCTTGTAGCTAGTAAAAAGGCTTCCTCTTACGAGATCAATTCTCATGAGATCAACTTGCAACCAGATCAATTCTCATGAGATCAACTTGCCATGAGATCAACTTGTCACAAGATCAACTCTCATGAGATCAATTTGCCACGAGATCAACTTTGGTTGAAAACAGGTTAGCTACTTTGAACACTTAACAAAATTTAGGTTAAATATGTGTTTGCTTGCATGCTTCTTTCAACATAAAAATTAAGTTTGATTTCGCGGCAAATTAATCTTGTGGCAAGTTGATCTCATGAGAGTTGATCTGGTGGCACTGATTGATCTCGTGAGAATTGATCTTGTGACACAGAGTCAACAGAGTGTATATAGCTAGCCACAAACAGACAAAGATAGTACACTGCTTACAAACAAACGAGTCAATTTCTGTAATGTAATACAGATGATATTAATTGGTTGTGAATGGTGTGTTGAAGGTCACTCTCCTCAACTAGTCTCGTGCCCCGCCCACACGCGGTGTCTGTGGACGAGACTACTCCTCAACTTTCAGAGTTACCTGTCAGGGCAGGATTGCAGGGAAAAAATGGGAAGAATTTAAGTACATCGGACATTCAGAGGTGCAAAAATTACGCGGGTTAAGTTAGGCCATACCAAATTGATTTTATGTTTCACGGATTACTTAGGTCAGAAACATGACCCGGTAGGCAGGCAAAAAAATAAAAATAAAAATGACTGAACTTCTCATGAATTTAATTAGATACCACTCAGTAACACAAAACTGCTCGCCATCCTCCATTCTTGCTACGTGGTGAGTACTTAGCCTTGTTCCCAGGCCTTCGCACGTTCGTCGCTTGCTGCACGATAATTTGTAGTGCTATCGACGAATGCGCGAAGGCCTGGGAACGAGGCTAGAGAGTACTGGATTACGTGTGAATATTAATTGCATTTTTACATTTTTTTTTCAATTTTCAAAAAAAAAGACCCGGCCGGATCCGTGAAACATAAGATCAATTTGGTATGGCCTTAGGGTGTTTTTAGGGCAACAGTGCAGTGCATATGCGCGCGCGTATATAGTCGTGTATGATTGACCAATAGGATTAGAGCATATGCGCGCGCGCATGTAGTCGTGTATAATTGTAATACTTCGACTGGAAGGTGTCATTTAGCTACGACCAAGAAAGCGAGATGTTTCTACGAAGTGGCAAGCAGAAGCTTACGACTATCAACTTTCCATGTCGAAAAAGGAGGCAGGAAGCGGGTAGTAAGGAACAAGCCAGCTACTCTTCGACTAAAAGAACTACAGGTATTCCTTCAAAGACGCAAAAATGACGCTGAGTTATTTTCTACTAGTATAGAAATTTGTGCGAGAAGATAAAGTTATTGTCTCGCACTCAGGAAAAGTATATAGTCGGGTACGAGACAGAATGTAGCCGTGTTACGTCGGTATTAAAAGTGGATTGAGAAATGTCCTTTCGAGCAGCAAATTCTACTACACCTTGAAAGCTAGATCACTAGCCTACAAATAGGAGCAAATATTGCATGATCAATGTATCAAGTGTTAAAACAAGATATCAGCATTGTGGTACACCTGCAAAAGTGCTTTTCTCCAGGTGTAAAAATGTGGTCTGGGAACAAGAATGTAGAATATTCCATATTTTTGAGTAATAAAATATTGCACTTTTGTATTTCACAGCTGGCCAGTTTTCTGAACTCACTGGATCCCTGCACTGTAGCATCCCCACTACCCTTCTCTGTCGATATGAGGAATTGATTCAACTATCAGGCTTCCTTCAGACTTCGATCACTGCCCAGCGGCCGGGGTCACTATATATATCAGGCCCTCCCGGCACGGGGAAGACGGCTTGCTTGACCCACACCATGGAGAACTCAGAGGTATGGGTCATGTTCCAACAATGAATCCACTGCTGTTTGGCACAAGTATCTACCAGATTGTGGGGTGTCTAGTATCCTGATTTACAGCACTATACACTGAGATTGATTGGTTTGCTCTATCACCCCCCCCCCCCCCCCCTCACATTCACAGGACTTGTTGAAGTCAGTTCGTAGGGTCACGCTCAATTGCATGAGCGTCAAACAGCCTCAGGCCATATTTGGTCAAATAGCAAAGTGTCTATTGGACACTCATGTTGCTAAGGGGCAGAGTCACCAGGAGGCCATATTGAAGTCTATTACCTCCTCTAGAAAGATGATGTAAGCTACAATGGAGTGTTTTCACTGTGTCCTTGAAGCTTGGGTTCATGAGAATGTTCTGTAACTTCCTATTTCCCTCCCTCCACACACACAAACAGTCTGATTGTATTGGATGAAATTGACCAACTAGACTGTAAGAGTCAGGAAATCCTCTACACACTATTTGAGTGGCCCGCTCTACCCAACTCAAGACTAATTCTCATTGGTGAGTCTGAAGGTCAAACTTGCATGTTATTCACATGCACCGCTCCCCTCTAAACACGTTGACCCATGTGATGACGTTTATCTTATAGGTATAGCCAACGCCCTAGACCTCACTGACCGCATTCTACCGAGACTGCAGTCCTACACCAAGTGTCGACCCCAGCTCCTCCACTTCCCACCCTACACCAAGGACCAGATTGTAACAATCTTGCAAGAGAGACTTGGGAGCAACTCGGAGGGAACCCAGACAGTGGTTGATCCGATGGCAGTACAGTTCTGTGCCCGCAAGATTGCTGCTGTTCACGGGGATCTCAGGAAAGCACTGGATGTTTGCAGGTAAGATGTGGCCTTATATTGTTGTCATAAATTAGTCTTCTTACCCAGCTCATGCAAGGAGAAGGGTCTGGTGTCACAAGTCCAAATCCTTGGGCTTGGGGAAGTAGCTATCCAAGCCTTGTGTGTGTTAGTGTAGGGTTAGAAACTGGTTAGTAATATCACTTGAGCAGGACGATTCAAGTACTTGTTCTCACTTCCGCATTAGTCCAATTAACGCAGCTCTGCAATTTCATTGGTCGCTCCACACTTCTAGAGCTAGTCCAAGGATTTGGACTTGTAACACCAGACCCCTTCTCCTTGTGTGAGCTGGTGTGGTTTGGGCATGAGACTAGTCATAAGTTGCCAAATAAGACCATACCTCCTTCACACACAATTGCACACACAGGAGAGCAGTAGAACGTCAGGAGTCTTCAAAGGCCATCACTGTCAGGCACATAGCCGGTGTTATGTCTGGCTCCACCACTGCCCACAACGCCATCCCTTTACAGCAAAAGCTGGTGGCTTGTGCACTAATTCTGATGGTGAGGGGAAAGGCAAGGAAAGAGGTTTTCCTAGGCAAGTTATACGAGGCATATGCCAATCTGTGTAAACAGAAACAGTTGAAGTTCGAAAACGAAACTGAATTTGTTGGACTATGTGACATGTTGGGTGCAAGTGGGATCATTGCTATCAAGAAGAGCAAAGAAGCTCGACACACAAAGGTGAGCATTTGTGTATTGCAACTGCATGAATCTTTATTTCACTTTTTCCATATCTTTCTTACCATGACAGGTGACTTTAAGACTAGAGGAGGATGAACTACATTATTTCCTTGAGGACCACACCTTGATGTCATCAGTGCTAAGGTTAGCAACCATTTATATGTTCCCATGGTAATGCCTTTTTATGACAGTTCTGATAGTCCAGTCAGGCCCATAGATTTGTGTAAACAGGACGCACTGTACTGAACTACTTCTCAACAGCTGTTTTATGCAAGCTTGCTTATCCTGGTTTGCAGCATCCATTGATCCTAGCCTCATTCCCAGGCCTCCCGTTTTTTACCTTCCGTTTGCATTCACAATACACGGGAGCGCAAGACCGTTTTAATTTTTTCCGATCTTCCGATTCCGTGTATTATTGTGAACGCAAACAGAAGGTAAAAAAAAAAACAGGGAGGCCTGCAAATAAGGCTACATTGATCCTGCAACTAGTCTTATCAGAAAGTCCATCATATTGGGGAATATATCAGCTCGAGTATTCGTACCTTTTTTGAGCTGGTTTGTCGCAAAAGCGTGTGCTAGTCCCCAAAAAATTGACTTGGTTCACCAGACCATTCTCATGAGGTGGGATGGGATCTGGGGACAATACTATCAGATTGTGTTGTATGCTGTTTTCCACCTGCAGAATCAATTAAGACTGCTCACTGATGATGTAACCAAGTATTCATGCAGAAAGGTCCATGCTCATGTAATACTGGTGCTACCATAGTATGTGTGGAAATCTTAGGCATGAGAAACAGAACTACTGATAGCAGCTGTTTAGAACATCATCTTACATGTGGCAATTGATCACTTCATGCTTAAATTTCAAGATGCTTTTTACCCTATATACTTTTCAATGTACCCCAATTTTCCAGACTAGAAGAGAGGGGAGGGAATGAATGGTTGCTTGATGGTCAATTAGACAGAACAAGATGGTGTCGGGTTCATCAGCTTTTGCTAAAACCCTATCACATGAATAACAGTTTGATAGTATACACTCACCTCAGAGGTATGGCCGATGAGGGGAGTTTCAAGGTCAGCAGTAGCAGCTACATCTCTGTCCGGGTCTGCAGTAATCAGGTTTACAGGTTTCAACAGCTTCATCTCATCAGAGGTACACTGCCATAAACTCAACATGAGTACTACTGCATGATTGAATTTTGTTGTGGTGTGCCTGACTGATTCCATTTTGTTCTTGTTTATGAAAGACTTTTCTTGACCAAGGACTAACTCAGCTCCATTCCTGGCTGTCCCAACTCCTGAAAACCCCTACATGGATGTCAGTCATGATGCTGGAAGGTAGTTCCAACCAGTTCTCAAAATAGCCTGAAACATGCATATTGTTACGGTCCCCTAACCAGTCTCTGATCCAGCCACAGCTCTGTCCTACCAACCTACCTGTAACTTGGATTATAATCATAAGTGATTCTATGCACTTCTGAAGTGTCTTCATGTCATGTTTGCCAGCCAATCACTTTAGCAGTGCACACAGGGACGTTACCTTGGTAATGCACTGGTACTATAACCACACACACAGAAATGTAACATTCCTGCTCACCCACTTATCCCTCTATTTACATTGCAAACTTTCAGTACTAACCTACCTTTGAGTAAGACTTCTGGCATCAATGTGATCGGTATTTTACCTCTCACAAGGTGCTTTTCTAGATAATGAGCAGACAGATATGATAAATTTGATAAGAGAACATATTTTAGACTGAGTATTTACGGTGTTTGGACTTGATATGTCTGATGGTTGCTTGCCCTGGGTTGGGCAACACCTTGTCCGGAGTCTTCACGTATGTCCAAGTGGGATGATTGCTCTCAAGAAGGGCAAAGAAGCTAGACTCACAAAGGTGAGCATTTGTGTATTGCAACTGCATGAATCTTTATTCCATATCTTTCTTACCATGACAGGTGACTTTAAGACTAGAAGAAAGGGAGCTCGAACACTCCCTTCAAGACCACACCTTGATGTCAAGTGTGCTGGGTCACAGAAGACCAGATTGTTGATTGTACCCTAAATTGTGTTATATCCCACACTATAATTATTCATACATCACACAACTTGTACATGTTCATTCAGAAATGTTTGCAATGTGAACATTTGGGTATGCATATCAATGATGCCGCTTGTTGCTAGCATGTTGCAGAGTCCAACAAACTCACTTTCACTCTCAAACTTCAAATGTCTTTGTTGACACAGCTTGGCATACGCTTCGTGCAACTTTCCTAGAGTAACCTCCTTCTTAGCCTGTCCCCTCACCATCAGAATTAGTGCACAAGCCACCAGCTTTTGCTGTAAAGGGATGGCATATTGTGTAGCCTTCAAAAGGTGTAGTCAAGGAATTTGCGGCTCGAAAGGATGTTTCACAATCCAGTTTATGTATCAGAGCTACACTTTGTCTCGTACCTGACTACTTTTCCTGAGTATGAGGGGGGGAAAATGTTGGCCTTTTTCTCTACACAATCCTATCTTCTGGAACAAATTCCCATACCAGTAGAAAATTAGTTCATAAGAGTTATATCGAGCTTTCTCTGCACATTCATAACTACACAACAGCCTGGCACCCTTTACATACGTGACTTGTGCATACTCTATATTTGAGGTATTTGTGAATACTTACAGCATAAAAATGGTAGTTATACTTCTAATCATATGACTATATCACAGTCCATAGTTAAGCCCATTAACAACAGTGCAATAAATGCCAAAGTGTTTTTCTTGTACGTGTAAACAGTAATAGCTTGGCTGAGCAACAGTGAAAAAGTGTAATAGCTCTCTGATTGGTTGAAAAACAGACTGTCAACAGTGCAAAAGTGTAATAGCTCACTGATTGGTCAGTGACTTGTAAGTACCAACAATTTGCTGTAAACTATCTGATGTACTATAAAAATGTAAACTTGTAACAATTTGCTGTAAACTTGTATACAATAAACTTGCCTCTCACATACATACTCATACTTAATGTACTGTCAACTTGGCAAGGTTTATGATTAGCAATCAATAGCACTCATGAATGGCATAATCGCACTCAGCTTCACCTCGTGCAATTAACAGCCATTCACTCATGCTAATAATCCCAAACTGCACTCGAAACCATGCTATTAATTATACATACTGTCACCAAGTGCTTTCACATGCAAAATATTGGGATAGCATTTGTTATAGTTACAGCACAGGTGCCAGGGATTTATGGCAGTAAACAGAGTCTGAGGGCATAGCCTAGGACAAGGTTTGTTTACTACAGCCATAAATCCCTGGCCACCTGTGCTATAACTATTATATATCCCACCTAGTATATAGTTTGCCTGTACTACAGGTGGGGTTACTGTGATAATTTCCCTCCCCGAGGGCTACAAGGGAAATTATGGCTCATAATTCCCTCTCCATGTATTTTTAGTTTACAGTCTACTACAGATTTTACATTATTTTACTGTGACAGTAAATAATATTGAAGTTACTGTAAACACTTGCACATGTACAGATGTGTTTACAACAAAGGACCAATCAGGTGCGATATGGCACATTAAATGTACCAATTTTTTTTTTTGCATAACTATACTTTGAAACAACAAAGCCACAAGTAGTATGCACAAATGAGGATCTGGTAGCCTTTGTCCGTGTCCTTGTAAACTGACAAATGAGCTCCTAGACCCTCCACGTATCTCAACACTCTTGACTTTGATCCAGTTCTACTGCTCTCCTGTGTGTGCAATTGTGTGTGAAGGAGGCAAGGTCTTATTTGGTAATTTAGGACTCGTCTCATGCCCAGACCACACCAGCTCATGTGAGGAGGGGTCTGGTGTTACGAGTCCAAATCCTTGGACTAGCTCTAGAAGTGTGGAGTGACCAATGAAATTGCAGAGCTGCGTTAATTGGACTAATGGGAAGTGAGAATAAGTACTTGAATTGTCCTGTTCAAGTGATATTACTAACCAGTTTCTAACCCTACACTAACACACACAAGGCTTGGATAGCTACTTCCCCAAGCCCAAGGATTTGGACTTGTGACACCAGACCCTTCTCCTTGCATGAGCTGGGTAAGAAGACTAATTTACGACAATATAAGGCCACAGCTTACCTGCAAACAGCTTTCCTGATCCCAATGAACAGCAATCTTGCAGGCACAGAACTGTACTGCCATCAGATCAACCACTGTCTGGGTTCCCTCCGAGTTGCTCCCCAAGTCTCTCGCCTGCAGGATTGTTACAATCTGGTCCTTGGTGTAGGGTGGAAGTGGAGGAGCTGGGGTCGACACGATGTGGGATTGCCGCCTTGGTAGGTGGTCAGTGAGGTCTAGGGCATTAGCTATACCTATAACAAACAGTATCACATGGGTTAATGTGATTAGAGGGGAGCAGTGCATGTGAATAAAGTGTAAGTTTTATACTGCAAGCGATCAAAAACTGGAGGCGGAACGGCCTGGGAACAAGGCTACAAAATGTTCCCATTGCAAACATTTCTGAATTCTGAATAATGAATTAACATGTTGTACAAGAAAGTTGATTGGACAGTATGAATAATTATGAAAGTGATGAATGTTGTACAATCAACAATCTGGTTATCCATGACCGACCCAGCACAGACAACATCAAAGTGTGGGAGTGTTCAAGCTCCAGTTTCAAAGTCACCTGTCAAGGTAGAAAGACGTGAAATAAACAATCTTGTAGTTGATTATATTCAAATGCTTACCTTTGTGAGTCGAGCTTCTTTGCCCTTCTTGAGAGCAATGATGCCACTTGTGTACACCTCAGACATAACACTGGCTATGTGGCTGAGGGTAACACAGAGGTGCTTTAGCTTTAAGGAGCCTCTGAGTTGTTCTCACTTAGTTTTAGAGGGGTGTTTCAACTTCAGTAGCAGTAGCTAGATCTCCAGCTGGCTCTGTGGAGTGATCAAGGCATACAGGTTTCAATAGCGTCATCTCATCAGGGGTACACTGTCGTCAAGTCAACACATCCCCACTGTGATTAATTTCTGTTGTTGAGGTTACAAACACACATAGAAATGTAGTGTTCCCGCTCATGCACTCGTTCCCCTGAAATGTAGTGTTCCCGCTCACCCACTCATCCCCCTGAAATGTAACATTCCCGCTCACCCACTCGTCCCCCTGAAATGCAACATTCCCGCTCACCCACTCGTCCCCCTGAAATGTAACATTCCCACTCACCCACTTGTCCCCCTGAAATGTAACACTCCCACTCACCCACTCGTCCCCCTGAAATGTAGTGTTCCCGCTCATGCACTCGTCCCCCTGAAATGTAACACTCCCACTCACCCACTCGTCCCCCTGAAATGTAGTGTTCCTGCTCATGCACTCGTCCCCCTGAAATGTAACATTCCCACTCACCCACTGATCCTTCTATTCACAATGCAAACTTCGATACTGACCTGTGAGTATGACTTCTAGCATCAATGCAACTGGTACTTTCCTGGATAATGTAGAGACATGAAAATAATTTGATAAATTATACATCTGCACCTGTAAATATAGATAAAATTACAGGTAGCTATACAACAATAACTTACTCAGAGAACCTCGAGTTTAGTGCTGCAGTGTAAACAAGTGTGGCAGTCTCAGGTAGAAATCGAACATTATTCCGTTGCGTATTTCGACCGCGTTACTGCGTTTGAAGCGCTGTAGCGCAAAACTTCCGTTAAGGGCGGGGCTCATATGTGTAGCGTAGATGCATGAATACCTGATAAGTCTACATAGCACGTATGAGCCCCACCCTTAACGGAAGTTTGTGCTACAGCGCTTCGAATGCAGTCGTCCCCGTAATTTTTTTACACATGTAAAAACAAAACAACACTGGAACACTTACCCATATCAATGGCAAAATAGAAATCCCTGTTCTAGTTGTGTCAGCTGCAGTTTAGAAAAAGATATTTAGGAGTAAGTATATGTACAACCAGACATCTCAAACTAAACACCATGCACACTTATACCAGAGAGGGAGAGAGGTTGTACTAATATGGAAGGGCTACCCAATTCAGATCTGGATTAAACACCATGCACACTTATACCAGAGAGGGAGAGAGGTTGTACTAATATGGAAGGGCTACCCAATTCAGATCTGCATTAAACACCATGCACACTTATACCAGAGAGGGAGAGAGGTTATACTAATATGGAAGGGCTACCCAATTCAGATCTGGATTAAACACCATGCACACTTATACCAGAGAGGGAGAGAGGTTGTACTAATATGGAAGGGCTACCCAATTCAGATCTGGATTAAACACCATGCACACTTATACCAGAGAGGGAGAGAGGTTGTACTAATATGGAAGGGCTACCCAATTCAGATCTGCATTAAACACCATGCACACTTATACCAGAGAGGGAGAGAGGTTATACTAATATGGAAGGGCTACCCAATTCAGATCTGGATTAAACACCATGCACACTTATACCAGAGAGGGAGAGAGGTTGTACTAATATGGAAGGGCTACCCAATTCAGATCTGGATTAAACACCATGCACACTTATACCAGAGAGGGAGAGAGGTTGTAAAGTACATACTTATATGGAAGGGCTAATCTGGATGATTTGGAATGGGATGCATATATGACACAAACAGCAATGGGAAGAATGCCTAGAGTAGGATTGAATTATCCAGCCATAAGATTCAGTAATAGCAAAACTACAGAATTCAGTTTTTAGATCTAGTATATAACAGTATTCATAGAGGCATGAAACAGGGGGCTAATGCGTATAACATGCAAATGCTTGCATTTCATGGATTTCAAATAAAATTTTATCAACAATGACAGTAGTCCAAGATCTATTGTTCACCGCCTAGCACACATTAACACAATGTTCAAGGAGTAAAAATTTTTGTGCTTAATTACAATCACGAAGGGTGTGCACTGCTATTGTATGTAAACACCAACGAACACATGCACATGCGCAATGCAGTCCCGCTAGTGGGACTTACCATGCTGTGTTTGCTACCACTAGCCAATATACTGCCTGCTACATGCACTGAATGTCTAAGGACGTTAACCTTTAACTACGAATGACGACTATAGTCGTCATCGAAATTCGGCCGCATGTTATCAGTTGGCGCAATCCGTTTTGAAGATAAGTTCTGCGCTAGCAGAAAGGGTGGGACAGGGGGAGGTAGTCTCGCATGGCCACACCCCATTCCGCAAGAGAGGGAAGGGGTCTGGTAACTTTTGCTGCAGCCGCTTGTTGCACAGGAATTTCATTTACTTGCATTGTGCAAGTGCTAAGGCCATAATTATTTAGAGAAGACTGACAAAGCAGCTGCTTGTGGTTTCACAGTTGATTTACACCTTGTAATTTCCTATTGAAGTTGTGATAACAGCACTTATGTGACAATACTGCACTGTGATTGGTCCCGCACTCCACAGTGCAAGGCAACAAACTGCTGTAAAAGTTACCAGACCCCTTCCCTCTCTTGCGGAACGGGGTATGGCCACGCGAGACTAAGGGGGAGGTGGGTGGGTGCACCGCTCTGGGTGACAGTGCATGGCGGCTGTTGCAGCTGGCTATAGAAAAGGCCTGGTCAGTGCTGGATGGCCCGGCCCGTTCTTCTGCATGGCGGCTGTTGCAGCTGGCTATAGAAAAGGCCTGGTTAGTGCTGGTGGCCCGTTCTGCTTTCTTGTACAAACGAGCGTAGAAAACGGTCCTTTCACCTTGTAGGGACTCCATTTCTGGCTTTTTAGGCAGCTTTCAGTCTGGAGGAGCGTTCTCTGGTCGGAGGGGCCTGACTATTGAACGCTCGGTAATGAGTGGGTGTGGTCAGGGTCATGAACCTGCAAAGAACCTCTGAAGGAAGCTGTGGATCAAGTTTCTCGGGCTAACTCCTGGCAGAAGTGGAAATACAGGTGTGACTAGTCTACACAAGACCTTTAGGGAAATTAATTTAGTGTTTAAAGGGCTAAGGTACGGCTCAGTGTTATCACAGCCCAGGGCAAACAGCTATAAGTTTTGTATCCGGTCTGTGGTTAGGTTGGGGCTTCCCCTCTATTGTTTACCTCTGTGCTAATAAATTCTATGTACAGAATGTCATCTCTCTTTCCACAGCCTCTACAACAATCAGATTGGGGGTGGGAGTGCTGGTGTGGAATCCCTTGGAAACGCCCTGAAAATCTCAGTTACCAAAACGCAGAAGGGGGCCAGACAAGCGGTATTATCGGCAATGCCCGTGCCTGGGTGCTGTGTCAAGCCCCAGATATGGCTGACACTACACTTCAACACTGCCCACCCCAACATCAAGGGGGAGAGGAGACAGAAGAAACTGCCGAGTGACTCCGTCAGACTGGCTTGGGTGCTGGGTGGGGGCCAAAACTGTCCCGCCCAAAAAATGAACCAACTCTGCACCAGCTGGTGGTGAAAGTGACACCTGACAAAAAGAGTGCAATCCAGGGATGGATGGGGAAGCAGCATTGGCACAGGTGATGGGGAACTGATGGGGGAACCCGCAATTCCCCCGGTTTAACCTAGACCACTGAAGCCTGAGAGGATTTTCGCAATACCTGCGTGTTGATGGGGGCAACAAGTCAGCAAAAAGTGCCCAGGAAGCAAATACCTGCAGTTAGTTTTGCTGTTTGTTTCACAATAATGTTAGACTAATTCTATTAAAATTGGAGTTACAATGGTAAATTGACTTATTTTTAAACACTGGTTAGAACTTTACTTAAATACCACACAGGTAGGCGTGTGGTGCAGCTGCCATTGCTTAGCAACCAGCTAGATGAGCCATCAAGTTAAATAAAATTGGAATGAGGCTAGCTCCGATGCACTTGGTCCTGACGGGATTTCTGCACACATGCTCAAGGCCACATCTGAAACCATAGCTCCTTCTTTGACAAATCTTTTTTAATCTATCCATTGCAAAAGTCACTTTCCCAAACTATGAAAGGCAGCTAGAGTTGTACCAATTCCCAAATCAACAAGTAAAACACAGCCTCGTTCCCAGGCTCTCCCGGAACGCGAATTGTACACACGTGGAGAGCCTGGTATCTTTTCTACGTAAGCATGATGTAATCGAAATAGGACTTTTCAGAAAGGCAACGTTTTGTGCGTTGTTCAACCAACTATGCGTTCAACGCTCGGTGTGTATGATATTCAATCCCCAATAACTAGATACATGTAGTAAGTTGGCCGCTACCTTCGCTCGTTTTCCTGTTCTGAGTCTCGGGTACGCCCACGTGCAATTAAGGTCTTTCTACCGCCTTTCTATCTTTGAGGGTTCTCACGTGAGAATAAATACCAGGCTCTCTCCACATGTATAAGTTCAATTTCACGTTCCGGAGCGGAGGAGCCTGGGAACGAGGTTAAAGTAAACACAGTCCACCTGGGTAGAGACCAATACCATTGATGCCAGAAGTCGTACTCAAAAAGTCAGTTAGTATTGAAAGTTTGCAATGTAAATAGGTTCCATCAACAAAATTAGGAAGACAAGTGAGCTCTAGTACCCAATTGAAAACATGGCACAAATGCCCACCAACCTTCCACCCCAGAAGCCCTTATCGACTTCAGACAATCCCGAGAACTCTGCAAGCCAACCCAGTACATTCACAGAACTGTTCACACAACTGCCAATCCTCCTTTCCTTCCCAGCTTTCTAAAAACTATCTGGGTGTAATATTTGTAACTAATAACGTGTAATTAAACCTCCACCTACATATATGTACTCGTATTCATTCCCATTCCCGGGGTCATGGAATTTTGAACTTCAGAAAAGGGTGAGTCAATTAACATTTCACCTCCCCGTGAGAGGGCTAATTAGGTAT
>CASBWJ010000075.1:0-22034 GCA_949130485.1 Agelas oroides | reverse complement strand
CTAGCTGATTTTCTGTTATATTATGAATTCTAAAAGTGGGGGGGGGCTGTCAGCCAGACACTAGAGCCGACAGCCGATAGCAGAGCCACAAATCCTAGCATGCTCTGCTTGTGGCGTGAGGGAAAGATACAGAAACCCAGTGTCTCCACATCCATACATCATAACCTAACACCTGCCTCATCATAGTTCATCCACAGCTTCTCAGTCCTGTAGCTAGCACCACCTGACAGCTTAGCTGAGGTGTCATCCCTGACATACTCGGCTACCCTCCAGCCTAGATGATCCCATTCATCTCCTAGCCCAGACACCAGCACTCTGCCCTGCTGTGCTAACAGTGCCTCAGTCATAGCATCTATGTCTATCGTGTGGCTATAGCAGTCCTGTGATGATGATGGATACGGTGGATCACAATACATATCCACATGTGGATGCTTAGCTACAGACATCATCACATCTATGCCATCTCTCTGTGGTAGCTGCACATTAGATAGCCTCTGGCAACAGTAGTCTATGTCAGGTAGCCCTGTGCGCCATAGATGTCCATTACGGGCAGTGCGGTCATTCACACCACCACTAGGTGCATGTGCTGACACTGACCATAGCCATCTACCCTCCTCTAGTGGTGTGGGCCAGGGCTGCCTCTGCTGCCAGCCCACCAGCCATGCCCATGCCCTCTTCACAGGATCAGCATCATCTAATGAGTTCATAGCCTCATTGAAGTCCTCCTCAGCACACAGTGTGCCATTCAGCAGGCTTCTGGACATGCTTAGCCAGCCTAGGCTTCTGGCACACACGCCAGAAGTTCATTACCCTGCCATCAGCATCATTTATCACCTCACTAGACACCTGATACCGATTGAGAAAGATATGTCCTGCCCCTACAAACGGCTCTACATAGGCTGTGGCATGGGGCCAGGGCATCTGCTGTAGTATCCACCTGCCCATATATTGCCCCCCTCGGCATGATTTACTACCAGTATGTGAGACATTACCCTGCCATTTAGCAGTCTTAGTATCATCCCTGTAGCTGCCTGACAGGTTATATGGTGATATGCCCCCTGTGAATAGCTGCTCAGGGCTATTCATGAGTAAGTAATACTTTCTGAACTGCACCACATCCCAGCACAGATTTCTCCCTGATGGCGTCCATCTCACCATATGTCATAGGGATAGTCCTCTTAGGATTGCCTCTATGCCACTCGGCTATGCCCTTCAGCATATCCATAGCCACAATCTCACTATCACAACCGAAAAACAGGGATGCTGCTAATGTATCTATCCCTAGCCGTGCAGCCTGCCTAGCTTCCCATTTCCACTGAGCAAGTATGCTACGGGATGTTGTCTCATCATCCAGTTTGCTGTGGTCATCATCATGGAGTATGCCTATCCAGCCAGCAATGCATGCCACTGTGCCACACTCAGTATCTGCCTCCCACACCTTCTGTAGATGCTTATCAGGGTAATCACTCAGATGGGCATGCACAGTCTCAGCCACAAATGCTGCTGCCTCTGCATCATTCCTCTCAGGATCACCTGATCTCACATCTCTACTTATTGTCATCGTCATGGTATTTTTCCTCTCTGTATCTGGGTATCTGTTTTTCTAGGATTTCTGACATGTCATATATCGGCTCTGTGGCATTCAGATGTGCCTGTAGCTTCATCAGAGCAGATAGTTCTATTTCGCGTATCTCCTCAGCATCCATGCCCCAGATAGTCGCTAGCTCACCCACAGACATGCCTATCTTACTGATGAGTGTGTAGAGCCTCAGAGATAGCACCCTCTGCTCCATGTGTGTTAGCTGGTGGGCTGGATCAGGTGCTGGGATCATGACGATACCTCATTTTCAGATGATAGTGGCAGCATAGCCCTGATAGCCTTGGCTGCCCTCTTACCCTCGGGGCCTGCCGTTCTTTCGCCCTTCAGCACAGCCCCATAGAGATGTAGCAGTGTCTCTGTGGTGAATGGCTTGTCTGGCACTATGTAGAGGCTGCTGAGTAGCCCATAAGACCTGATGTCGCCACCTTCTACCCGTATCACATGTAGATGTGATAGCAGGTGATGAAATTCTATCTCTGATAGTGTGTGGTCTTCATTTGAGGTGCTGTCTAGCCCCCAGCCTATGCGTTCAGTCTCACTCACCATGATTATCTCCTATCTGAGTGACCACAAGTAGGGCACACACCACCTGTCTGGGTGTTATTCAGTGTGTGCTCTTTCACAAAACTGCTATCAGGGCTTACAGGGTGGAAATCTCCATGATGTCCATAGCCGATAATTGTGCCTGTCCAATCAGTGCAGATTGAATACCCAGCATCACGTTCCCACATAGCTATCTCCCACAGTGCGGGCACTTACCACAGTGCTGGCACATGTCTCTGGGCTGTATATGAGGCAGTGCCCGTGCCACAAAGTGACTAGCACACCCTTTGGTAAATCTAGCCTCATCCCATGCCATCACAGGATCATCATGCCCCCTGCCGCCCCTCACCATTTCATATTCTCTGAATGGATCACCATCATGTGCCCCATCCCCATTAGGTATAGGAGCTAGGGTAGAAGGGCGGTGCAGCCAGTCATGCTTACTGCCATCCAGACACCAGACACGATCTTTCTTACTCGGCATCATTATCTCCTATGCGATAAAGCTGGCACACAGCATCAATATGGGCTTCTAGCTCCTGTGCTACTATCGCGTGGAAATCATGCAGTAATATGGCTATCAGCTTATTTCCATACCTCTGATTGTCTTCTATCAGTGGTGTAGATGTCCTCTCCACCTTCATCTTATGAAAATTGACACTAGAGCCTGAGAAGCGTTGCACATCACGCTTAGACAGCCGTTCTATAGCCATTTCTAGCAGTGGCAATAAATCATCACTGGGATTCATCATATGGACATGCACATCTATGATTTTGTCCTGCTCATTTGAGTTATCCTCTACATTCCAGCCTATGGTCATGGTGTTTCTCCTATCTGTAGGTTGTATTGGTGCTTAGGCTTCACTGTCACAGCACCACTGATGTGGTATTTGAACCTGAATGGATAGTCCAGATACTTCAGCCTGAATGGGCTGATGAATGCTGTGCTGGCACGCCAGATATGCTGCTTATCAGACATCACTTAGCCTTCTTCTTATTCTGGCACTTACGGCACACATCACGCTTGTGTATAGCCTCTGATGGTAGCCCCAGCATAGCCATATTCACCTCCTGAACTCCATTCAGATACCACTCAGGGTGCGTCTCTTTGTTAGTGCGCGTCTGCAGCCACTCCTCATGTCTGTCAGCCACCTGTGCCCACATGGTATCTATCTCAGCCTGCTTCACTGTAAGTCCTCCTAGCTATTACCCTGACATCCCCATCTACCAGTATCACACAGTAGTTATCAGGATCATGTGCCCTATCGTAATGCTCTGAGTAGCCACCATTAGGGTCGTGCTGGTGTCTGACAGTCTCATAGCCTGTGCCATCAGCATGCTTCCACTTAGCCCTCATATTAGATAGCTTCTGACTATCTAATATGCTGGATTGATCCAGCATATTATTTTTACCAGAAGCAAAGCTCAAGCGCCAAGAAGAAGGCAAGGAGAAACTATTACTAGGGGGTAATAGTTTATTTATCAGCCATCGTTTCCTCATCAGACCACCTGCTCTATGTGGATACACTCACTAGGGCACTCCTCAGCAGCCTGTATAGCTAGCTCAGCATCAGCATCAGATAGAGGCATACCCTGATGCCTAACATCAGCCATGCCATCATCCCCCATCAGAAACACACTCGGCGCTAACTCAGCACACAGCCCTGTGCCTGTGCAGAGCATCTTATCCACATTCACATATAGCCCTGCTGGGCTGCCATCAGATGCCTCTATAGGCTCTGCCCCTGCATGCCTAGCTGCTGTCTGGCATAGTGTCATGATGTCTGTGCCTAACCTCCATGCTGTATCGGCTGGCATTTCATCTAGTTTTATCGTCCATGTGACTGACACTGTGCAGTTGCTGTTATCCACACTGACATGCTCACTTATCTGTATATCGGGTGTGGCAGTGTCTGGTGCGCGATTAGGCGGCTTACCATCAGACACTGCCTCACCCTCAGTGGATGTAGAACACAAGCCTCGCTCATGCGCATCCACATTGGTGGCTGAAGCTTCATGCCATACTTCAGCCACATCTTCACTACTATCATAGGAGATGAACTCTGGATTCAGCATAGGATCATGTCTTATGCCCAGCTCACGCTTACCATCTTCATTCACCACAGTGACTAGCCCATATCCCTTGATTGCCACAATAGGGTCATACTGAATAGCCATTACACACCTCTCTCAGCAGCACGAATTTTATCCATACAGGCAGCTAGTGTAGGGCCACCATCATAGACATCAGCTACCCAGTTCCCCACATTCTCACCACCCACAAACTCCTGAAGCACCACAGCACTTCTACTACCATTCCAGCACCAGATATCCAGCCCCTGTGTGCAATACTCATCACCTAGCTGAGCACCTGGCTCGGCATACCAGCTAGCCCTAGCCTCACAGGGTATATCCTCAGCAGATACAGCCCTGCCGATAGCATCACTGACATCAGCCACATCTCCACCATTGATAGCTGGCAGGGCATCATCTATGTCTCTGTCTGTGGCTATCTGCCATATCCCCCAGACAGAAAAACTGACCATAGCCCCTAGCAGCATTCCTAGCATGATATTTCGTATCTTCATCTGTATCTCCTATCTCTAATGGGTGTCATCATTCATTTGATTGGCATACATCTGGGCATAAGATATGCCTTTATCTAATCCTAATCTGGCTGTTAATATGAGTATCTGCCTAGTAGCCCTCTTGACAGTCTCCTCAGCCATAACACATCTGACTTTATCCTCTACTGCCATAGCTGCTATGTCCATAGCTGTGCTTCTGAGTTTGTAGAGCCTCAGGAGTTCATCTCTAGCACCAGCAAAATCAAACTCAGGCACAGTCTTATGTGCCCTTCTGTCTAGCAGTGCCCCTAGCCCCAGTGCTGCTAGAGGTATGGCTGCAGCCAGTATGACTACCATGATGATAATCAGAGTCATCGTGTGCATCCTAGGAATCGCCACCAGTAGCTATCAGGGCTAGTGATGTATCTGACACTTCTGGTGGCATCACTGACACTTGTGAAGCCAGCACCTGCCACATAGTGCCTGAGTGCTGCTATCTGGCTAGATAGAGCAGCCATCTGTGTAGCTGCTGTGTTCCTCTCACTAGTAGCTATGGCTATCTCTGGCTGTAGCACTCCTATACGCCATCTGGCATCTGACACCATCACATCCCAGACTTCCTGAATGGTGTGTGCCCCTGTCCTGCTGTCATAGAATGTGCCATCTCTGATGGATGTGTAATTGACAGGAGGCAACTGTGATATTTGTGCTGTTCTAGCTATCAGCAGATTGAGTGCCGCCCTCTCAGTCATAAGTGCTGCTCTGGTGTCTGTGGCTGCGTTCCAGTCATCTCTCAGGGCTAGCCATGCTGTGTATCTGGTGGCTATCTCACCACGCTTGATATTGATGTCATAGCCTGTCTGTGTGCCATCTGGGGCTGTGTATATGAATGTGTTATCCCAGATGATAGTCATCTGCTTAGCCTGTAGCCCATCGTAATGGCTATGGGCTACTGTGATAGAGCCGAGTGTCATAGTGGCTGTGTATCTGCCCCCAGTGCCGTCTGTGTGGCTATGAGAGGCAGAGGGCAGCCCTCTGTGATACAGCTCTGAGCATCGTGGCAGTGTCTGCCCAGAGGCTTTGCCCTCACCTATGCCGATACCTATGGTGATGCCTATCAGCAGTGCCACTGCTATGAGCAGGATCACAGCACATGTCACCAGCCTGTGTATCTGCTCTCCAGTAGTGTGCTTATTCATTGTCTGCCTCCTCAGTCTCTGTCGGGTATGCTAACTCGTTATGTGAGTGTGCTATAGCCACTATCAGCAACCTCACACACCTAGCCACAGCCCTATCCACAGGATGATTAAATGTCACCACAATATCACCCTCCACTCCACCGTTTAGCACAGTGCTGGTGCTATCTTTGACACTTATCATGTTTTGTGGCATCAGTCTGTCTCCTCCCTGCCCCATGTCACAATAGGGCGTGGGCGTTTTCTGGTCACTGTGTAGCAGGATCGTGAAACCCGTGTGAGATAGCCATTCTGTGCCATCCACTCAATGAAGTTCTGTGCCCTGCGATCAGTCATGAACCTGTAGTCAGGCAGCTTAGCCCTAGCCCACTTACTATTGACCCAGGTGCCATCATCAGTCGCTTCAGAACTCATGAAATCTTGCCAGAGCACGATCCTAGCTACTGTGCGCTTATTCAGCTTCATCATCATCTTGCCCTTCTAGCACTGCTTCCACTATCTCGGCATCGTGCCCATAGCTGATAATCTCATCAGAAGTGTAGCCAGCTACATCTAGTTCCAAGATAGCCTGCTGAGACTGTGCCAACCTCTTCAGAACTATCAGCTCTTGCGTCCAGACGATAGTAGTCTGCACCTTGGCATCATGCTCAGCTTGGGCATCAGCATCCTCCTGATCCTCATAGAAGCGCCCCTCAGCTTTTGCTGCTGTGCTCTCAGACAGAGCCACCAGAGCAACATCAAGGTTATCTAGCCTGATGTCTCCTACCTCATTGTCAGACATCAGCAGTTCCACCATCTGCTGCCAGCCTCTATCGCGTTCCAATACACGCATCACCCTGAACCTGATGCTGTCGCCTGATGGTGCTGTGATTGACAGATTCTTGTATCTGAGTTCTTTGTTCTGGGTAGGCATGGTATCCCTTTCTCTGTATTCTGTTTTTACTCTACTACCATACTATCATCAAAATGTGGATTTAGCAACCTTTAGATTCCACCAATTTTCAGACAGCCATCAGCACACGGCTATCAGTCTGCCGAGCCTGCTTTGAAGCTACCCTCAGATACTTGATACCATCCATAGTCGGCTTACCATCAGATAGCATGGCTTCCAGCTTGGTGATATGAACTGGGCGCGTCTGCCCAGGTCTATCCAGCCTTGCTATCATCTGAGCATCATTAGCAGCAGACCAATCAGCCGAGTAGATAAGCCCATAGCATGCCCTCACCAAGCTGACACTGAGACTGCCGACAGATACTTGTGCCACTAGTATCTTGGTATCACCTGCTTGCCATCTGGCTAGCTCATTCTTGCGCCCAGACAGCTCAGAAACACTATGATTGAGATTGGCAGCTACCTCCCTTATCTGATCTAGGCATGAATGATACTTGCAGAAGATGACCAGAGGCTCATCAGCATCTATCTCTGTAATCCACTCTGTAGCCACTTTCTTGCGGGCGGCAGTCGTGTCAGCCGATACTAAATCTCCATCATCATTGGAGATAATGCCACAGCACACACGTTCTAGCTTCTGAACATTCACCATCTGATTTTTAGAAGAGACAATGCTACCATCAGCAGCTACAGTCTCTAGCTCAGCATCAAGCTCCAGATACCTGCCCTCACACTCACCAGCCAGCACAAAATATCTGTGAGATATGGTGCAGCTAGGCAAAGACAGAGCACTATCCTCACGCCTAGCCATAAATGTAGCCTTGCCTATCTCACCCATCAGCCACTCCCTCTCCTCAGCACACACACCCTCAGCCCTAGGTAGCCGTAGTTCAGCATCATCATCAGCAGACACAGCCAGACACCAATCCCCCTCAGTGTAGGCAGACTCCATCTGGTAGATAATCTCTACCATCTCCTCCTGAATGCCATCCCTAGTCTTCACTCGGCACATCACCACATGCCCCTTCCTAAGCCCATAATCACCCACTATCTGCCTGCCGATACTACCATCTCTCAGCACCTTCGGTTTAGCTGGATAAATCTTAGGCTCACCACCACCACTCAGCTTTTGCACCAGCTCAGCATCACTCTGCCTCAGCAGGAATGGTGCTGTTATCCTCATCACACCCACATAATCCATATCATCATTAGGTGCTGGAGTGCCAGACAGCCCCAGTCTGAACTGAGCAGGCACACATCTCCATGCTTTATGCTGCTTAGCCTCCAGACTTTTCAGCTTATGAACCTCATCATAGACCACCAGTGCCCACTCCTGCCCCCATGCCCGTCTATGCACTACCTCATAGACATCAGCATTCAAAGCTGATTGATATGTCAGCCCCACCAGCCTAACAGTCACACCAGAGGGCACATCTGCCGCCAGCCAGTCTGCCAGACTATCAGCAGCATCACTCCAAGTGCCCTGCTTATCAGTGTGTGCCATCCACAGACATGCCTTCTCCCCCAGATAGATGGCACTCTCAGACGCCCAGACAGGCAGCATAGATGTGCTACCGACTACCAAAACATCCACCACACCCTGCTCTCCCCTGCTAGCTGGGCTATCTCTAGGGCTACACGGGTCTTACCCAGCCCCATATCCATATCTAAGAGGCATCCCCCATAGCCTGCCACAGCACATTCTCTAGCCTTTACCACAGCATCTAACTGCTGCTGCCACAGAGAATTATCCCTGATCTGAGCATTCATCATTTTCTCCTCTCATTTTGAGTTGGTGCTAAAAAGTCAATTACCTCTGAAAACCCTAGAAAATCAGCCCAAAACGGCATAATTTTGCCTCGGGTAATTGACTTTGTTAATTGTTGCAGTGTCTGATAGAAAAGAGTAAAAGTAGAATTATTAATTAAAAGGTATATAGGTGAATTACCGACAGCCGAAAAAACGGCTACAGCCCCTATGGATACTGAGAAGTTGGAGGTAATTGACTTTTTCACAGCAGGCTCAATTCTGCTCTCATTTCTTCAGATAGAGTAGCAAATGGGAAATACTTGACTGGACGCCCCCCTACCTTCTTCTGATATGCCCCAGCAAATGCTTCTGGGCATCTACTCCTAGCCACTGTCATATACTCTCTGAACTCCCTGAGTGGTATCTCATATCGCTCTATGCCTAGTTCTACAGACATCAAATTTCTGAAGTCGTCCATATACATCCCCCCACCACTCTCGGCATACATCACATGGGCTAGCAATGGGAATTCATCCTCAGTTGTCATAGCCAGCCTCAGTCGTTCCATTTCAGATGTGTGGATGAACTTGCCTGTGCGTCTCTCTTCACTTTCTGACCATAGCTTGGCACACTTAGCCACTACAGAACCCAACTCTTTGGCTATTATCTCCTCAGCCAAATCAGTCTGCCTCGTGCCCTCAGCCCTTGTCAGTAGAAATGGGATACACACTAACCTGTCATACCAAGCCGCCATATCCTCCTCACCAACACCAAGCCGAGGCGGTGTGTTGCCTGAAAATAATCATGTTGGCATAGGCATGGAAGTGCTGCTTCTTCGTTTGATACATACGCCGACCTGGGATCGGGTCTTGCCCCACCAGCCTCTTCATGAAGTTAACACCTGTATCCCAAGCATGCTGTGCTGAGCCACCTGAAGGGCGCGTGCCTATCTCATCCAGCAGCACCAATGATCTCTGCACCAGATCAGGAGCATCAAACTTCTCATCAATGCGCTTTATTGACAGCTCTACCCAAGCCCCATCCCCTACTGCTGCCCTCAGCACCTTCAGCAGAGTAGATTTACCACTCCTGCGCTTGCCTATCAGGGCATATGCCCTCTGGTGTGAGGTGTCCTCCAGCACCACAGCCCCAAACATCAGCTCTAACTGTCTCTGTAGTTCAGCATCCCCCCCAGATGCCCCATCCATCAGTTTCTGCCATGCCTTCAATCTCTTAGGCTTCTCCATGAAGTCGTAGTTCTTGCGCACAGGATAGAACCTGTCCAGCCTCGGCTCTGAGAATGTGAAGCCGTGATAATCCAGTTCTACTATGGCATTGGCAAATGCCACGCCTCTCTCAGCTTCTCCAGAGACTAGATTGAATGGCTTATTTCGCCGTGCTGCTGGCACTATGTGCTTGGCTACAGCAGGGGGCACAGCCAGCTCATACAGCAGGTCATAGCACCACTTCAGCAGCACTGGGGGCGGCACTAGCCCTCCTCCCCCTTCATAGAATGATTTGCCATCTGAACTTTCTACTGTGAATGCTGGCACAGCCACAAATGACTGCATGATTAGAGACTTTACCTCATTCTCATCTTCCATTTCTAGCCAGACGCCCCCCACATTACGCCACCACCTCACATCTACTCTCAGTATCTGAGGACGCCAGCCTGCCATATCAGCATCAGCAGAAGAGCCGAGTAGCCCCCGCAAAGCATACTGCACCCACTTAGCCTCACCTCTGGCAGCTACACTGCTGCTCTTAGGTTTCACTTCTACCCGATTGATGCCCTTCATCTTTGCTGGTAGCCACTGAGCAAACTTAGCATCATCCATCTCAGGCAGCTTTGTATGCCACTTGGCTGTGTGCTTGATGTAAGCATCCCAGTCCATGTGGCGTTCTATGTCATCAGAATGGCTGTGTGTAGTAGCCTCTGGAGGCATGTGCCTATCAAGCCTCCCTCAGTGCCATCTCGTCTTCTGTGGGGGGCAGCACCACATACTCTCTATCGTGTTCTATGTGCTCAGTCATCTCATAACCTTTCTTGTTTCTGCGGGAATGCTGCTTTACCATCAGCAATATCCCAAGCATGTTCCTCTACATATTCAAAATCTTCGGCAGGAGAGCAGCCAATGTCTCTGCCGATAACATCTAGCACAGTCACTGTGCCTTTATCCCTAGAAGCGAAGCTGAATGAGGGGCAGGATGTATCATGCCAACACATACCAGCCTGATCGTCATGGAACACAGCAAATGATATGTCATGATTTATCCCATAGCACCAAGGGCACTTATTTCTTCCTCCCCCGCCTACACGGTAGCTGTAGCCAGATAGTTGCTGGCACAGCCATGACATCTTTGGATAGCCTCGGCTGTCAGCCTCAGCAGCATAATAAGCAGCTTGCTCTGGTGTCACCACAGACATCTTTGCTGATGATGGCTTGGCATGCAAATCCTCACCAACATTCTCCCAGATTGCTATCAGGTTAGCCCATGGAATAGGTGGCACATCATCAGCAGTGTGCGGCATCCAGTTCCAGTCCAGTTTCTGATGTGTAGTCGGGTGTGTGCCCCATATCATCGTCTGGACTGAAGCATCTTTGCCAGTCTCATCTCTGCCCCCTAGCCGTAAGTTCAGCTTGTCATCACCGCCATAGAACTCCCAATACTTGTGAGTGGTAAGCAGAGTGTCATCTGGTCTGTCTGTTATCTTCATCAGCAGATGTCTAGCCATCCCGCCCCGTGAGATGATGATGGGATCGTGCTCTAGCACATAGTCCAGCAGGATGCTGACTGCCCTGTTATCATCAGTGTCTATGTCAAAGTCACACAATCCATCTGAGATGGGTCCAACCTGCACGCCAATGTTAGTTAGCCCAGTAGCAGCATAGAAATCTGCTGCTCTGGGTGTCTTAGTGCCCCAGTCGGCTCCAAGGCACTGTGATGGGTCTTTGCCGAGAAGAGGTATGAGCTTCCAGTGGAGCTTCTCACCCCACTGGATAACCCTCTTAGCCCTCCCTAGTATCCCCCGCTTATCTGCTGATGACAACATTAAAACGGGTCTTCTTTTGATGGGGCTGATGCTGCTTCAGGAGGCTCATCTTCGTCATCAGAGTCCTCTGCTGTGATAGTCTCTGTAGATGCCACTTCAGTTTCTCTGGCTGCGTAGAAAGCATCATCTTCCTCTAGGATTTTGACAACCCATTCTGGTGCTGGATGAGACTTATTTTTCAGACTCTCCCAGATTCTGCAGATATGGACTTTTTCGCCAGCATTGACACCGTAGAGGCTGTCATAGGGATTAGACCATGACTCCTCATCATCCAGAATGGCAACATACTTCATCGTCTTGCGATTCTTTATGATGCTGGGAACTAGGTAGTAGTCATCCCCGTCATAAGAGATGGTCTGGGCTTCATCGTCATCCAGCAGGCTGACAGGCACTACATAGCTGTATTCTCCTGTAGGTTGCTTTGTTCTGATGTCTTTGTCAGCCATTCTGACAGCAAAAGGGCCATCATAGTCGGCTGGGATACGCTCACAGTCGCCAATGTGCTTTTGCCGCCTCTTAGCAGGCTGTGGGGCACTGCTGGCTGTGGGGGCAACCTCAGTGCCAGTGCCAGTGCTGGAAGCTTTGTCTAGGCTCTCCATTGCTGTGACTACTGCTGCCACGATGACAGCTACCTCTTCAGTTTTCATTGTGTGTGTATCCTTTCTCTTGTGTTGGGATGGGTATATCTATCTCAGTCTCATCTAGCTCATTCTCTTGGGATTGCTTCTCTCTACTAGCTATCAGTTTCGCATTGGGCAGGGTGTGAGGGTATCTCAGCAGATTATTCTCACCTATCTGCCACAGCCGTGCTCGGCTACCAGAGTCTGTGCCGTGCTTAGCCCAGTGCTTCTCAGAGTGCTGTAATGCCCTCTCAGCTAGCTGGGCAAACTCATCATCAGTCATGGATGCTAATGGCACAGAGCCACCACCAGCAATACTGGAGGGATTATCTGCTGTGTGCTCTGATGTCATTGTCACCTCCTAGATACCGTAAAGATTAGGGGCAGTGTCAATGGTATTAATCCACTGCCCTAACCGACAACTATTGTTGCTAATGATTACTATACACACATTTTTGGTATTTGTGTGCATTTCATTGAAATTAGTTTTCTGCTGTTTCTGTGGGGGCTTTCAGTGGTGGTGGTAGGTGCTGGTGGTGGTAGTGGTAGCTATGTTGGGGATGTGCTTATCACACTTCTATATTAATCTGATAATACTGCCTGATGATTGATTGATCCCCATTATCGTTTGTCCCTGAAGCGAAGAGTCACCCGTTCTACCTGTGTGGTGCTGAAGGGGAAATTAGACTGCCGTGTGCCCTGAAAAAACCACTCACCACTATGTTGCTGAAGTGTGTAGATAGCTGCTGAAGTGGAGTGGGTAGTAGTGCCGTCAGTGCCGAAATCTGCCAGTATCGGTCTAGCATCATGATTTTGTATCAGCCTCTCTACATCAAAGCCCCTGCTATCACTGACACCGAAATTCACAGCCCCAGCAATGATATACAGCCGACCAGGTGAAGCAAAACTGAGCATTAGATGTGCTTAGTGCCCTAGGAGCATACCGATTGACTCTAACTATCTGATTGATGCCTGACAGTGCCACAGGTGTGCCTGTCGGCTGCTCTATGCTCAGAGGCACGGTGAATGATAGGTTAGCTGCTGGATTTGATGCTGGAGCAGGGTAGGTGAATGTGATCTGCTTGGATTGATTGCCAGTGCCTTGTGCCACTGTTAGCCCCTGTGGTAGAGTGCCTGTTTTCAGCTCCCATGCCATGCCCTCTGGATCGGTAGCCAGATTGCTGTAGTCTCTGGTAGCTGACACTGCCGCCAGACTGTTATCTAGCTGTAATGTGATAGGTGTCAGTGGTGCGTTTCCACTGTGGTAGTTCATCCACATTAGTGGACTGTGAGCACAAAGCCTCTATTTATGGTGGCAGCAGTCACACTGTCAGTCTCAGCACGGCTAGCCACTATCACAGCCCTCTGCAGCCTGTCTGCTAGCACCTCGTAGTTAGGGCTATCTGTTAGCCACAGCTCCCTCTCCAGTGGAGCACCAGCTTCAGGTCTCAGATCAAAGTTTCTCTGCTGTCATGTCGGCTTAGCTACTTTCACAATGCTGGGCGCGGTAGTGGAGATAGCAGATGGAGTTGGATGCACCACCATCCATATCTCAGTATTCACCACAGTGGCAGAGGTTATCAGTGAGGTTAGTGGCACTTCTGAGATTGGTATCATGTAGTCTTTGCTGCTGTCTGTGGCATAGTTGCTATTTGTGCCAGCCTTCAATTCCCAGTTAGCAGTGCCCTTCTGTGCCACCCAGAAGTTAGTGTCATCTGCACACACAGCAGAGCCTGTAGATAATGTGCCCGTCAAAGCAGTCAGACTGAAGTTAGTGGAGAAGATACCTGGGCTAGTATCGGTGGTGTAATAGACAGTGCCTGACTCGTCTTTAGCATATGTGCTACCAGTAGTAGAACCGATTATCAGCAATGTCGGGTGCTGGGCTGAGCCTAGGCTGGCGGCATCTATGATATTCGCATTGTCGCCCTGTTGCCCCATCAGCAGTCTGCTGATTATTGAGTGCTGGTGCTGCTGAGGCATTATAACGAAATAGCCTGATGTCGCCTCTGTTGCCGACATAGCCCCATGTAGCCAGAGTCTGCCCTGTGATACCCTCAGAAAATAGCATAGATGCTGATGCTTGAGGTTCTGAGTGAATTGCCGAGTTCGGCAGCACCTGTGGTGATGTTATAGGGGTCGTAGCACCCGTCTAGTGCCACCAGAAGCAGCATAAGAGGCATACAGCCGATTCTCAAGAAATGCGATATTTGTATAGCCAGCATCTAGTGATGTCAGCACAGGCTCAGGCAGCTATGGTAAGTGAGATGGTTGCGGCTGGCTGTCCATAGCCCCCAGTGTTCCTGTGTAAGTGATGGTGGCTGTAGCACCTGCTGTAGCAGAGCTGCCAGCAGTGATCGTAAGTGTCCTTAGTAGCATCATTGACTGATACTGCTGCCACTGCTGTGTTAGATGATGATGCTGACAAGTTCCAAGTAGTGCCTACAGGCGTCACCGTGAAAGCTGAAGATACAAGCACATTGGTAGAAGCTGAAGCTCTGAGGCTAACTGCAGCATCTGAGAAGCCAGCATTCACTGCTATGCCTGCTGTGGCTGGAGTGACTGTCAGAGTGCCCACATAGTCCAGCAGTGAAACCTCCAGCATGGGCTGTGATAGTGAATGTGGATGTAGTCCTGTGTGGTGATGCCTGATGCTGCTGTCAATGTGAATGATTTACCATTGATGGCTATGCTGCCGACAGCCCCTGTGGTGACATCTCCAGAGATGGTGAAGTCTTTGCCAGTAGCTTCAGGGCCTGCGATTTCATATGCTGTGCTCATATCTACAGTTAGAGTGCCACCAGATGCCAAATTCGGCGCATTGTTAGCCCATTCATAATCAGTGTCTCTTATGGGCCAGTATTTGGCATCCTCCAGTGAGTATGTGATAGCACCTGCCTGTGGCTGTTTGATCTGTCACTGTGCTCTGGGCATAGATGTCATTTCTCAGTAGATAGGGCACTGTGATGTTCTCTGCTACCTGCCACGCCAGCCGTGCTGGTAGCCCAGATTGCCATGCCAGAGGGCTATCTTCCAATGCTCTGCCATGAACTGATGTGCAGTAGAAGGACCATAGGTGTGGAGTATTGAGTGCCATCATATGCCTCTACTGAGAATTTTATTTGAACTCCTGTAGGTGTTTCTAGGGCTGACTGTCCTGCTGATGCCTGAAAATCTGTGCCGATTATGGTGGCTGCCACATAGTCTGATGGTGTAGTGCTCTGCCCCCCAGGACGCGCCCTCTACAGCCTGAGTTAGCCGATAGCTCAAACTCCTGCCCTCTGGATCAGCCCAAAATCCATTTAGGCTAAACTGCACCACAGCCCCCTGCTTACGCAGAGCAAAGTTAGCAGGTGTGGCTATAGCTGTGCGGGCTGGAGGCTCATTGACATCTGATACTCTCAGATGGATGCCCAGAGGCTTATGGGCAGCAGCATAAAGTGTTGCTGCCTGATGTGTATTCAGGCACATTCAATGTGGCAGTGAGGTCATACACTGACTGAGTTTCAAAATCAAACATGGTGGGATCAATGTTTTATCGTCCAAGCATCCACTATCACTGACTGGCTGGCGATAGTCAATGTGCGCCCTCTGAAGTGTCTGGGCTACTATGTCAAACCCTGCCAGTGTAGGCTCAGCCAGAGTAGCATTAGTGCGGTTTTGTATCTGGGTGTAAGTCGCGTAGATATTGAAGCTCACAGGTGATGCTCTGCCTTCAGGGAAGTTCAATGTCACGCCCCTATCAGTGATAGCAGCATAGCCTGCCCCCGCGTCCTGATACCACACGGCTGTGGTAGCTGTGGCAGTAGCAGTAGCAGACACCTGAATATGAAATACCAGCCGTTCCTCTGTAGTGCCATCAGATACATACAGATACAGAGTGCCAGCCCCAGTCTGAGTAGCAGAGGCTGTGATAGTGAAACTGCCATCACTCCCTAGCCACAGAGTAAGCAGTAGGTGGTGTAGGCACACTCTCATTACGATATTCAGCAGTCAGCCCAGACTGAATAGTGAAGGGGGCCTGTGCCTGATGTATCAGATGTGACATTTATCGTCTGTGGTGTGCCCCTAGCCACAGTGCCACTCCAGCTACCATCAGCCCCTTTAGTCCAGTTAGAGCCAGGATTCCAATCAGCATTCACAGTTGGAGGCTCATAAGCAGAGGTGATATTGATAGTTAGTGCCAGTCCTGCCTGTGTGGAGTTAATGCCATTTGCTGTGTTAGTAGCACCTATAGCCAGATAGTAGCCTGATGAGGCCTGAGGTAGCATCTATGGGCAGCAGGCCCTGTATAGGTTAGTCTGCCAGTGGTGGCATCTACTGAAAATTGCCTTTGGGCATCGTCCAGGGAATGAGAAGATTAGTGGCCCATGATTGTGTTTCGTTAGCACCTTTAGTGGCTGTATATAGCTCTGGGAATTCATATGGTGCTGTAGTCTCATCTTGGATAGAGGCTGTGCCGAAACCGAAACTCACAGCAGGGCCACTGATTACAGGTTCAGTAGGGTGTGATATTACATGTGATAGTGAAATCGCGTGATGCGCCCAGTGCTATACCATTCTCAGCTACAGCTATCGTCAATCCCACAGTGAATATGTTGTCAGCAGGTGTGGCAGATAGTGTCAGAATGTCGCCCACATAGTTAATTCGTTTATCAGTCCCTAGCCCATCTGTGATTGAGAAACGGCTGGCATTAGGGCCTGTAAAAGTGAAAGTTGGTGGTGAAGCTGAAGCACCCGTCTGTGGTCGTGTGGTGATAAGACGATTCCCAGCGATTGTGGTCAGTTGTATCGGTGCTGCTGTGCTCTGAGGTATATTCACAGCCAGATTAGTAGCTGACAGGTCATTGATAGTGACCACTGATTTGACTGTGATAAGCACCTGTATGTTGCCTGTGCCTGCTGCATTAGTGGCGGCAATCGGTAGTGTCCAGCCATTCCCTAGCTGCCCTGAAGTGTATGTAGATGGTATGCCTGAACTGCCACCGTGAAAGTAGATTTGTCCCTGACACTGCATCTATTGAGAAGTTCTGGACTGGTGTGCTGAGTGAATATGTGGCTGGCTCATCAGCTTGCACTCTGCCGACAAGCACAGGCGGATTCGGCGATACACCATTCACACCAAATGGCAAAATTCATGCTTACTGTGGCTGATGAGAATCTGGGTGCTCTGGCGATCCTGAAATCTACCACTATCGTCCTGAGTAGCTGAACCTGCCCTTGCTGTAGCAGTCTGTGCTGGACATGGCAGTTTTGATTAGGTTGTGTGTGGACACCTGCTGCTGGGCTTCTACCTGTAAGTGTTATCTGCCCTGTGCTGCTGTCTATGGTGTAAAGACTGGCATCTCCTGCCTGATAGTGAGTATGTGATAGCTCCTGCTATTGCTGGTGTTGCTGCCTCGGCTCTAGCAGTAGTGTTTAGGTGCTAGGAGGGTAGGGCCTGCTGCTAGTGAGGGCAGCCTGTAAGTCTGAGTGGCATCATCAAACTGCACTGTTGTATTCACCCTGCTCGGCGCTTCCACAGTCACCTCAAAAGTTCCACCCATCACCACAGGCGAATTCGCCCGTTTGGAATGTCCATGTGACTGTTGCTGTGCCCACAGCTACGCCTGTGATAGTCAGAATGTTGCCAGCAAAGCTCACAGTGGCATGTGTGGTATCTGATGATGTGGGCAGCATAGAAGATAGCATCACCTTCAGGATCGGTGGCTGCGCCTGTGAAATCTACAGTGTTGCTAGCCCCCATCTCCACAGTCTGATCTGCCACAGAGAAACTAGCATTACGCGTAGCAGGCTCATCACGATCAGCTAGAGTCCACATTCACTCCCAAATCAGACTGGGCAACCCTCCACACCACATCAGGATTAGAGTCAGTGTCTGTGTATTCAGGGGCATCAGCCCTAACACGCCCACATCTGCCGCCTATCAGCTTCATCCTCATAATCCAAGCCAACAGCACCCAGAAAACAAAGGACACCTCCCTAGCTGTGATAGCAGTGCCATCACTATCTCTTATTGTGCTAGCATCAGCAGCTAGCCCCACACGGATATTAGAGCCACCAGCAGGAGTAGTTAGAGAGATAGTGCGGTCAGCTATCTCATTCCCAGCCAGAAACAGACTATTAGCCAGCACACGCGGACTGAGGCGCGCCTTCTCTAATGCGCACAGCTATAGCATTCACAGACTGAGCCACGCCCCCCACCAGCCGATACCAAGTCAGTATGCTAGGTCCTGCTAACAGCAGCAGCAGGAATGACAATAACAGGCACAGATACAGCATCAGCCACCTGCCCCACTATCAGTGCGCGTTCCAGATACATTGGTAGAACCTTCAGCCACTGCTGTTATTGTCCGCAATCGCGCCAGCACCACTGACAGTAGCAATACTTGTATCAGCAGACAGAAACCCGAAAAACAGGTGAAGGCTGATCAGAAATCCAAGCCTCAGCAAAATTCACATCGGCAGTATCCCCCACAGTCAAAATGAGTGTCGTGCCTCCAATCCATCCCTGATTCACAGTCGCTTTCACAGAAGCTGGCGCGACTACAGAGACATTTACGGTGGCGTTCCTGCCTGTAGCTGTGACATCACCATTGGAAGTAGCACGCACTATTATCGCAAAATTCGTAGCCGAGGCTGGTGCTGCTCTAGCAAGTGTTATCTGTCCCTGTGCTTTCATCTATAGAGAACTGAGGTGATCCTCTACCAGCCAATAAGCTATAAGGTCACATTCTCACCAGTAGCAGTCACAGGCAACCAACATCAGAGCCAGCAGGTGTGTTTGTAGCTACAGTCCTATCCCACAGCAGATTATCCCACACAGGTGCAACATTTGCCACCACATTCACAAACACACGCCAAACCTCAGAAGTTCTATTAGCAGTGTCAGATGCAGTAGAAGAAATAATCGTTCTACCTGCCCTGAGAGAAGTAATATCATAACTCTGCCAATCAATAGCATTCCCAGCAGTCTCAGAAATAGAAACTATCCCACTCTCAGACAAAGACGGCAAACTAAACCTAGCAATAGGAGCATCAGTCTGAGAAAAAGCACTAGCCACATCAATAGTTTGCGATGCCCCAATCTTCAATGACAAAGTATAATCAGACAAAACTACCCTAGGAGGCTCAGGAGGGGGAATTATCAATAGTCCACCACATAAAAAGCTGGTGCTCCTGCATCTTGTTCTATGCCTAATATATTTCGCTCTCGTCCTTGAACTCTTATCACTACAGAATGAACTTCAGGACTGAGGGTTCATCCTGCTCATAATTCAAAGGTGAATCACCTGTATAGCTCAATAGTATTCTACCACTGGCACTTAATTGCTCTATAAGTGTCGCTTGTATAGCATTATAAAAACTTAGTCTTTGGAATGTGACAGTAGTAATACCTATCTCACGAACTGACCAATCTGTTATGGCAGTATCACCTGATATAACTCGTTCTATAGAGACTTCTACTTCTTGCAAAGGTGCTAATAGCCCACTGTCTGATTGTGTATACCATAAAAATGTATAGTTGCCTCCCATCAATGTTCTATCAGTATCACTTAGAAAAACAGAGTTAGCAAATCCATTTGATAATTCCCAATTTAATTGTGTAGCATAGAAAAGTATCCTTTCAGAAACACTAGCATCAGTTTGCATATTAAAAATAAATACTGCTGATGTAGTTTGTGTGCCAGCCGTAACATTCAGTGTAAAAGATAATTCATTACCTATTTCAGATACATCATCATCTTGGAATTCAAAATTATACTGCAATGCCTGTGTGCTGGAGAATGCCTGCTGGGTAGTAATTGAGCCTTGTGCCGCCATTGTGCGTCCAGTATTACCACCTTGCCCGCTGCCTGCTTGAATGTTAGTAATAGTTATAGCAGGTGTTGTATCAGCAGGCACATTCTCTATATAGAAAGCATCAGTAATTATATGTGTTATGTTATCTTGAGGTCTAAAAAATGAGAATGTGTAGCCTTCTGGTGCTACTATCCTCATGTCAGCCTGTGGTCGTATTGTGCGCGCCCCTCCAACTGATATTGTGACTGTGGTGGATATGCTTATGGGAGGTCGCCTACCAAAGCCTCCTACAGATGCTGATACTTCTAAGCGTATGTCACTATCTCCTGATCCTGCCATACCGCCGATATATGTAATTTTCACCTGTCCACTGAGTTAATCTGTGTGCCTGCTCTGGACGCGAGTGTTATTCTATATGTGATAGGTCTAGCACCTCTAGGATCAGGCTCTATCTCAGTGGCTTCTACGGCTCCTAGCAACTGGGGCACAGCAGAGCCATCAGTGCCGACAGGCAAACCGAACTCATAGCCACCATCTTCACTCCATTCCAAGCTAGGTGAAGGTTCATCAAGAACATTAGCTATATTGAGCTGCCCATTATTAGTGATGTAGTAAATAGAGCCTAGCCCGTTATGCCATGCCGATACAGGTCTAGTAGATGTATATACTGCTGATACTGCTTCACCAGTGCGGACGCCATCACCTTCACTATTACGCACCCAACCTGTAGGCGTCAGTTCATAGCATTGAAAAAATGCTTCACGTCTCTGGTCTACTAAACCGATATTGTATAGAAGCTGCCCCACTCCCCTCCTGCCGCGAGAGAAACCTACCCACATACGCCTAATGCCATTGCGTTCATTGGTAGCAATAGCCATAGGGCCATAGACAGATAACTCACCATCTCTACCTCTCTCTTCTAATCTAAATCCAGCCCAATATCCCCTATTGTTAAAAGTTTTCAGGCAGGTTCAGGCACTGGCACATTCTCCACAGCTCCAGAAGATGCACCTCTAGCCGCGATAGTAAATGGATATGTGCCGAGTTCTTGTGCTCTCATAGAGGCAATCGGTTCGCGCGTAGAATAAAGAATTCCATCTATAACCGATGCCCCATTCAAACCTGCTGGTGATACATCCCTAACATCTTGTATCGTCACCAGCACACCTGCATCAGCACTTCCAACCGAGTAGCGAGAAATGCCCCAATGAGCAGGATTTTGCGCAGTAGTGCCTTCTACTCGGTCAATGCTATAGAGAGAGCCATCTGAGTAGTCCAATCCCCTTCTAAACTCAATGCCCCCTAATAGTGTTATGTTTCTAGCTGGAACTGCTTGCAGAGTGGGTGCGCTTTGTGTGAAGCCAAATAAAGATTCACTTGTAAATCTTTGTGATGCTTCAAGCACAGCAGTCTCACTAAATGCTCTGGCAGTTCCAATGTCATCTATTGCTTGGCTCTCATCTAGCCCTGTCATCCAGAGGAGACCATTGCGGTCTCCAGTGATGTTATAAGGTCTGAAGTTAGGAGGAACCATTACATCTCCCTCAGGTCTTGCTTCTAGTTGTTTGTTAGATACATGTAAAGCTGTTTCATAGCTGCTCTGTTTCAAATCCTCTACATCTTTTACGCAGCCTAATGGTCTCCCGTTCCTGTGATGTCGTAGTAGCTATCTGGACATTACGCCCTAAAGTAGCTATCACATCTGATTGTGCCCCAAAGCCAGGTGTGAAGCTGAATGAGCCATCACCAGATATTTGACATGACACTCTACGGACAATCAAATCTGGTGATTCATTGAAGCCGTCATCTATTCTGACAACATCCCCTAGTCGCCAATCTACTAGCCATCGTGAGCCTTCAGTCCATGATAAATCAGTAGCACCAGTAGCAGACTCTGATGAACGGCGGGCATGTGCTGCTGCCTGCTCAGCCATGATCACACGCTTAGCTGCTGTGCCAATGTCATTGCCAGTGCCAGTAGCTTGCGGGGCTACA
This sequence comes from Agelas oroides, assembly GCA_949130485.1. Lineage (NCBI taxonomy): Eukaryota > Metazoa > Porifera > Demospongiae > Agelasida > Agelasidae > Agelas > Agelas oroides. Next base: position 14 of record CASBWJ010000075.1, on the reverse strand, counting down.
GACATCAAACTCTC
>CASBWJ010000073.1:0-22232 GCA_949130485.1 Agelas oroides | reverse complement strand
TAGAAGCTAGCTACCACTGAAGGGGTCTGCAACAGATCACAGTTGTGCATGGTCGAGATTTTGAAAACCCAAGATTTCAACAGAGATTTCAGCAGCTGGTATATGAAATTTTAAGCCACTATACAGAGAATATGCAAGATTTCAAGGTTTACAGAGATTTCAGAATTTTGGATTTCAATCTTTTGACTTAGATTTCATTGGAAGGTGAACAACGTTTCGTGCTAGTGCAGACTTCTCAGGGTAACCTGTTTAGGCTATAGTAAGACTAGGCTAGCCTCATTCCCAGGCCTTCCCACCATCCAGTGATTGATGGCTTGCAGTACTGCAAGTAAGTGATATAATAACAACTAGCTTAAATTTAATAAGGCACACTGCTTGGCATCAAGGTTCTTGTGAGTTGTGTTTTAGCTCAGCGCATGAAACGTACACCCTTTTAGTGAGACACCTTACTTAGTCATGATGAGGTGGTATATCTTCATGCTGTTAGAAATAGCATAACATTCAATGTGAAAGTCAAACATCTACTGGCTAGTGTTAAGATTACACGTAGCTAAATGCAAGGCACTAGTTTGAATACATACAGTACGTGGTGAAGCACAATAACAATCTGATACTAGTAATATCAGATTTTGTAACCATTGAACTATTCAGCCCCACCCCCAGCATAATCCAGAATAAGTGGCCATCACCCCCCCCCCCCCCCCCCCCTCCTCCCTCAACGATCCCCACACATTAGGAGAAGACATAATTTACACAATTATGCGAGCCTTGCCCCAACAAACAGGAGCTACGATGTGCGTAGCAGTGTTGGCGCTCCCCCACCCGATACCCCAACAATTGGCAACTATATTATTATGTTAGCTAATGTACAACAAGCACAAATTACATTGATATACATATGGCTATTGTAAACTGACACACAAGTCAACTTTTTAGTGTTCATACTCAGACTACATGTCAGAATTGTAAACAGCTTGGTCAGCTGTCCTGATCATCATAACTCAGGACTGGTTCACGATATTCATTAAACTGCAACATCAGTGGTCGTATCTCAGCCTGAGCTTGTTCCTCCTCTTCTTCATCTGAGCTTTCTGCTGCAATGTTCACCAGTTCACGATTGTTGCTCCTCTGAGTAACCCAATCTGAGACAGTCTTCCAGGCTCGTGAAATGATGGTGCACTGGTAGAGATGGTAGACTAATATTCCAACAAATGTTATGAGGGCAGTGCCAACTGAAATATACACTACCACTGCTTGATTACCACTGAACTGGGTGTAACGACAGTAAAATGTAGCAACAGAAACTGCACTTAGATTGAGTAGCAGGGAGTACTCCAGCAGAGTAAGCCATGCTTTCTTGTAGACAGCTGGAGTGAAAGCTAGACAGGTGCTAGTGACACTTATTGCAGCAAGATTCAGACCAGGATTACCGAGGGTAAAGATGAGGAAGAGGATTATGCGAATGATCAGCAAAAACCCAATCCAGAATCGGTACCTATCCTTGTATGGACCTGTGTAGGCATCAAACAATGGCTTCAAATTCTTCACCCAGATAAAGATTCGGCACTTTAACTTGGGTAGACACTGGATAAAGAACAGCACTAAGGTGTAGGGGACCACAAGGAACAGAAGAGCAAGAAAGGCAGCAATGAATAGAGGGATGTGCTTCCCATGTAAGTACTCAATGTTGCTGTCATAGAGCCACACAGTCTTAGTCCCATCAGGGTAGGTGAGAAAAGTGAAGGAGAGAGCTGTGATGATGGTACACTGCAGTTTAGCAAAGGACAGTAAGAAGAGTGTAGCAAGCACCTTCACGGCATGCCTTCTGAACAGTTTAGCTGCAGTGGTGGAATAATGGCTGGAGACAATCATCCCACCCACAATAGTCCAGATGTAGATGGGAAAGAGAAACTGTAGCCATGCCTTGGTGTACATGTCCATACCATTGTAGAAGCAGGTCTCAATTCCAAGGTCAAGGTTGATCCAAGATATGAAAGTGGACAGAATGTCTAAAATGATTTTGTTAATTCCAATACTTTCATTTGGAAAGAAGATGGCTTGATTGATGTGAATGATGTTAGCATAGAATATGAGTCCATTGATAGTTCCTTCTGAGACTGTCATGTTGGTGAGGGTGAGTAGGAAGACAAGTGCAAGGCCTGCAGCGGTGAATGCAAACAACAGCATCAGGTACTTGTTGGAGCACTTCAGACATCTGGATGTTCCCAGAGCAAGGCTGAGACCTGGCTGGCATGCTCCACAGAGAATGCCTGAGTGATTGAAGGCGCACTGTTTGTCTGAATCATTCAGCTCTATGGAGAGCTGTTCAGGTTTGCAGTAGTCAAATGGGCAGTGGTCATGCACCAAGACCCCTTCAACTGGGTGTTCACTGTTGTTGTCAGAGTGGTAGTACCCTACCCACAGTGGAGGTGGCCGATTGATTGTCTGAGTTGTGATGTTGCATGTAATGTGGTGGTACCGTAGTTCATCTGCACAGTCACATTTTGGTGGAAAGGAAGTAAGTGTAAACCCCCATGGACAGTTGAGCAGTGCTACATTCATCACCATTCTTGGTAGAGTCACTCTTTCTGGAATAGTTTCAGTCATGAGGATGATTGTTTCCTCTGTCTGTGACGAAAACACAGTGTAGTTCAGTGTAGTGCAGGACTTGCCTGTGGCTTGTGAATATTGAAGATCACCCAAAACAGCAGATGTGTTTCTAAGTGTAGCACGTATAACACCTGGAACAATGCCATCCTTCTGACCAACAACTACTGCTTGAATGTGAAACAGTGCTCCTGGGTACACGTATATTGTCCATAGTTGGTTACCACATTGTGGTTTACTGTCATTACAAAGACAGACCTTGTATGGATCAGAAGATATTGCACTGGGGTCATCGTCTGTGTTTTGTACTTTGAATATAGAATCAAAGGAATTATTGCTTTCAAAATTGACAAGTATACAGAAGTCTACCAAACCTCCATACAGTGCATTGCCAGCAAAAGATGCTGTATTGTTCTCAAATGTAATCTGAACGGACTTCAAATTGGTTTGGTCTACTCCAGGACCATCAAATTGATAAAAGCACCTGTGATTGTCCATAGAAATATATGACTGTACATAAATAGCACCTCCTACATATGTAGTGTGGTTGTGAGAGAACATGATATGTGTGTTTGGTCTGAGGTACATAACAGAGTTATCTAGCAGTAGCTAGTCCTGCACCATATGTGGCTATGTTGTCCCTGAAAGTTATGCTACCTCCAAAAAACATGTTGGTAGTTGCTCCATAAAGGGCGGTATCTCTACTTTCAATGAACTCACAGTCAATAAAAGTTGCATTTGGAATGAAGAAAAGCATCACTCCTGAGTTTACTGTGTAGTATGTAGTAGGAGTGGGTATGAAGTCATCATCTAAAGACAAGTCAAAGAACTGCTGAGAATGAAATGTACAACAAGGAGATGAAGAATACCCTTGGAATGAGACATTGACAAACACCACACTGTACCATGTTGGTAGATAGGGAGCAATGGCTCTCAAGCCATAAATGTCAACATTGCTAGAACTAGCACATGTCCCATGAAATATAGTGTCTGTGATCATGAGTCTCTTGAAGGTAATGGTTTGTGACATGAAGTGCAGTGTCGCATTATAATTACCAAGTTGTCCTACAGCTACTAGTGAAGCACCAGTACCTTTTGCAGCTACTTGGTTACACAAGAATTGTGTATTGGAGATGAATAAACCTTCCACTCTAGCACTTTTCTGCAAGGAACCAGTGTATATTGTTTGAGTCCGATAAATCCCACCTCCTGATCCTGCCACTCCACCTTTTATCACACAGCTATGAATCCTTACTGAGTTGACCCAGTGCCCACTATTATCCTCAATGAAAATGTTGCCACCTTTTGTAGGGCTATGCATTGAAAGTGGAAATATACCAACTGTGTTGTTGCAGAATGTTACATTTGTGATGTTCACTTCTGCACTGTAACCAAAATACTCAGACGAACCAAATGAGATGGCAACTCCACCATCTACGTTACAAGCAGTGTTGTATTGAAACGTTGACTCTATAACGTTAATGTTAGATGGTTTGAGGCTTAGCATTGAAGATTGGCATGCATCTGCTCGGGATTGCATCATGAATCCTCCACCAATATCGCTGGCATTACCAAACTCCACAGTGGTCCTGCTGATTGTTACAGTGTTTCCTGCTGTACAGATATTTAGCAAGTAAATATTCCCCCCATACTTAGTTGCAACATTCCTTGAAAGAGATACATTGTGAATTAAAACTGCAAAACAACTCTGCTTAAATATGATTGCTATACCTCCACCTAGTTGAGCAGTATTTTGATAGACTTTGCTGTTTAAAATCCACACGGTGTTATGTATGGTGCTGCTTATTGATGTGCAACTGCTATCAGCAGACACTGAAATTTTTCCACCAATTCAAGCTCTTCCACTTTCAAAATGGCTGTTATTGACAATGATAAACTGAATGCAACATGAGTTCAGCTGCAATGCAATGTGGCCACCAAAAAATGGTGTTTCATTGTTGTAGAATTCTGACTCATCAATATGTAGCTCAGTACCTATACACCCCTGTAATGACACTGCACCTCCATTAAGTTTAGCATAATTCCCCACAAATTTGGTGTTGCTAATAGAAATATGATTACCATTTGCACATTGGGAAATACTATATGCCCCCTGCACTGAGACTCCACCACCACTACCAGTGGCATTCCCACGTTCAAAAACACTGTTGCTGATTGTGATAGTCATGTTTGTGCAAGACTTAGTGTGGGAGCTTGACAGCACAAAAGCAATGTGTCCACCATCATATGCTTCATTGTTATAAAACTTTGATCCATTAATGTGCAGCTCAGTGCCTGCACATGGACTTACTGCCATTGCACCTCCAATCTCTGCCTGATTTCTCACAAACTCTGTATTGTTGATGTACACGAGATTATTCTGAGCATTTGGTAGACCTTGAGAACCATCAAAACTTGTAATTATTAATATCCCCCCACCACTTTGTGATGCATACCCACCTTCAAAGTAGCTGTCAGCAATGGTAATGATATTATGTGCAAAACCATTCAGCAAGAGGAACATATTTCCACCCACATTCTCCTTCCAAGTTGTCTTCTGAATGTGTACTTTAACGTTGTAGCAGAACTGACTAACTTGCAAAACTAGGCCACTCGAACATGCTCTTTTAGTGGTAGCACATCCAAACAAGATCAATGAAGAGGTTATGTTCAATGTGATGGTTTCACTCATTTCTGAGCACTTTGCATAGAGCATAATATTTCCACTACAAGGAAAAGGACCGGTAGCTTGACTGAACACAAAAGCAGAGCGATGAATTGATGATTCTCTAAGATTAACACCCATCAGTCCAGTACCATGCAGTGCTGTTTCGTATGGTAACATTGTCAAGTGCAAGGTTAGACACTTCACTGAGAGTAGAGTGTAACTTCCTCTCCACCACACTCTGAGAATGTAAGCCTTGCAATGAACAACTTGGTGACATTGTAAAAAGTTTCTCCCCTCCTGCAGCTGACTCTGCTTGTAGCCATAGTATACATATAGTGGTGAGCTATCAAGAATCACACCATCACTTCCAATCAGGAACTTGGAGAAGTTCACAACTGACAACTCATTCCAGTCTCCCTCAAGAACATGCTCACCTGCCAAAATCTGGACTGTTGTGTTGGAGGTCAGGTAGAGCTGCCAGCTCTGAGCATAGTGCTCAAGAGTGTGACATGGCTGTTCTGGACATGGTGTGTCATTGGTGGGCTTTACAAAGAGGACACCAGTAGCAGAGACCACTGTACTGAGTATCAGTGTCGCTAATGATACGGTGAACCACTTCAGCATTATGCTGCTCGTGGTCTTTACGGATGTCTTCAACCCTTAGGCTGGTACGTAGTACCAAAAGGTTTGCAATTGTTGGTATGAAGTAGTGCTACCTGCACATATGATATAGTAGATGCTGCATCATCCTGGGTGAACCTGAGCGAGTAGTTGATTACATAAAAGGTACACATGCAGGTGGCTATACACATGCTGACAATGCAGCTACATGTATTTGTCCAGCTGAAGTAGCTACCATGGGCGGGGGCTAAGGTTCACACTCAAACTGTCAGCTAGCAAGTGAATCCCTCGGTTGTGTATGAGTGGTCTAGTTGGTTCAACTTGGTTGTAGTAATTGAATTCTGGCATTGTTTTATTGATTACAATTACTTGAGCCTGAATGGTCAATTAATACCCATTACAATTACCAAGGTTGCTTACAAGTAATGATTACAATTACAGAAAAATGACAAAATTACAAATTACATTGTTAAATTACAGGTCGAAGTAGTCATGAATTGGTTTTAATGTAAATGTGCTGACAAAGAATGCTCTTGCCACATATCTTGAACAGCACGTGGTCAGCTGAGTGCGCTGAGTCTGCCAGTATTGTAATTGAACTTGTAATTGGTATTTTACTATCCCCTACAAACAATTACATGCCTTTTGTTCAGCATTACAAATCACATCAGTTGTTGTGAAGTGAAATTACAATTACAAATTACTGTGTTTGAAAACCTGTAATCATTACGTAGTCATTACATTTGGTTTTTCAATTACTACAACTCTGGTTGGTTGTTCATGCATGACACTTACACCTGAAGAAAACTGCACCATCGTGTGTTCTGCCATCTGTGACACTTCTCACCGTGATTTCAAAATAAAATTTTCAATCTAGATAAATTATAAGTGCCGGCTTAAAGCACAGCCTTAGAGCAACTGAACAATATATTTCTGGGTATTGTACCTGCATTTTAGCTCAAGATATGTCTTTCACGTTACCGTACCCACTTTTCACTATGCAATACCATGCAATATCGTTTACAAATTAAATACTTACAATGTCTCCACCATTTTTACATTTTTGGGGAACTATAATATTTTATATGTCCTGTGCAATGACATCCTTGCTATTTTCTGGACTATGACAGCTGACACTGGAGATATCAGTGCTGCCCTTAATAGAGACTCAGGCACTCAAGCATGAGCATGCATATTGGTGATGCCTGCCTGCCTCTGCAACTTGAGTATCAGGAATCAAATTTTTGCTTCAGATCAGGTGATGTCGGTTGGTAATTATGATGGGATTAAAAATTAAGTTCAGCAACAAATGGCTATATCAGAGTCACAATCTCTTGAGATGTCCTGAGCTTGTTGATTATTTCCAATGGTTTTAGTGTTTTAACAGTAGATACTATTGAAACTAATGAAATCTGCACCCCAAGAAACCTATTTCCCACACCACGGTAGGGGCTGCACTGAGGCCAGTGAAACTTGTACAAAAAAGGGACCAAAACAAAGACAGCACAACTGGAAAGAGGAAGCAAAACACTTCATTTTGATATGCTTTATAGAACTATTGGGCGAAATTTCGTGATTGCGCCGGGATTTTGCAAGGTACGGAATATCACAGCTTCAATCACTTCCATGGTGATGCATTTTAGAATATAATTTTGTACTTGCTACTCTCGTGCGGCCATCAGACTCATAGCATAGACTTATCTGGAAGTACGTATAGGTTTCCTGCAAACCCATTCAACTTGAGTCGTCTTCGGTCTCTTTTACGCCGACACGCTACAATCTGGTAGTATAGCCCTTCACTCCAGCTCGACTGAGCAGACGGTACTCGTGGATATACAATCTTCGAAAAATACACACGCAAGTGCGCAATGCGTCCTGCTAGTGTGGGACCACTCAGGCTCGCCCCAATTAGTTAGCCAGCATACATGAATTTATAATATGTTTGGTGCAGTAACCATGCCAACACATACCGCTTTCAGTCCCAAGGTTTTGAAAGTGTGAGTTGGAAGACAATTCACAACTAGCTAGCTAGCTGCTTCTCCACCTTTATATGCCAACGAACAATGAAATCCAGTCATGTGATACTGATGCTATATATAGGCAATACTGGTTGCTGGTTAATTAGTGTTGCTATAGTAGTAAGATGTATGGATAGTCAAGATAAGGTCCATTTGGTGGTGTACATGCAGCATGCCACAACAATAAGGTGAGGCGGGGCTATTTCGACAGAAACTTGCGAAGTTACCCGTACTAGCTCTGCTTTGCAACAAATCCGCTTACTCTCCCCACCAACTTTTAGAGGAACCTTTGAGCCTTGCACAAATTGCCGGTACCGAGGAGCTAGCACCTTGCCTTTGCTACACCACAGGTATTCATTACCCTACCCACAAAATTGCTGATGGGGGCAATTCTGACAAGTTACACAAGACTGACTTGGACGCCATAGTTTTGGTGCAAACATCTTGAAAAGATTACCAGGACGATGTTAAACGATACCAAGTGCAAAAGAATGCGAACTAAGTTACTGTCATAGTTACTTGAACTGTTCACATTGTTAGTAGACCTCTGCATGGCTAATCAGAAAAGGGACAGTGCAGATACTACTTGCATCGCTATATTCTTTTTCTGCTGTTTTATACTTTAAACTTACACATCTGAAGTGGTATTATCTCCAACAGTTGTTACAACTGATCCAAGTGTTCGTCAAAAATGGTAAAGAAAGCAAAAAGGGGTGGGGCTGGTCTGTCCACTCGACGTGCGGCACAGCAAACGGCAACAGCCTTCCGCAAGCCTTTCAGATGTTTGTTAATGGTTCATAGTAGCTTACAGGTTTGATTTGTGTACGTATTTTGATTACTGAGCCTATACTGTTTATTGATAAATTTTTATGGTTAAATTTTGTGATATTGGCTTGATAAAATAACTGCTCGCGGCAAAATTACTATGAGGACGTGAACTAAAAGTGGATGCTGCGCATAGTAGAGGGTCAGCCTGCAGTGTGGTACTAAAGAAAATTCACTAAGCTTTTCCTTGTACAGAGAGTAACGAATTTTGTCGGAATTGCCCCGCTGTCGGAATAGCCCCGCTTTACCTTACAATCAAGTCTATTTGGTTGTCACTACTGGCACCTGGTATTGTTATGCCCCACTAGCAACCACCTAGGCTATAGTGGGGCAAAGTGGGGATTTGACTGAATGTCAATTACCCCAGGCCAATGACGGGGCAGACTCTGTAATCAAAACTCCTTGCAGGAGGAGGAAAAAAACTGGGGATTTGATACAAGGAAGATACTTACTTGTTGATGGGTAGCTTTGCAAAAGCATCACGTGTTATTGCTGAGCAAATTAAGTACACCAATATGGTGCTTTCCTCTTCACTTTCACTAGCAGATTACAGTTGAATAATATTATGTATACCCAATAAAATGAGCCCTTAATAACAGAAGGGTGTGGCTTTTGATGCAAATGTTGACTACCTTGTTGGTTCTTCCTCTTTCTTCCTTACACTCTCTTGTTTCTCTTTGGTTAGCTAGTGGCTGCAGTCCATGCATATCAAACCAGAAATCATTCTCATTGATCAACTGTGCCAACAGCAAAACATTAAACCTAAACTTTCAGTTCATCGAGATGCCAGTTCATTTAGAACTCACCACAGACCCAAGACGATGGATGGAATGTATGAGGGATCTCAGCTCTCACTTAAATTGCTTGTGAATGCTGGGTTCTTGCTGATGATTGAAAGAAGACGAACAAAGTGAAGCACAAGCAGCAGTCTAAGTTGGTAGCTATCCTGAACTTTTGACCATTTTAGCTGGAATCTACAAAATATAGAAAAGAAATGCAACAATTTACTAAACGCTTGAGAACTGCACTGTGTATATGTATAAGCTTATAATACTTGCCTACAAACACACACACACAACATGCACACACACACACACACACACACACACACACACACATGCACACACACGAACACACACGCACACACACACACACACACACACATGCACACACACGAACACACACACAAAATTATCATTACTAGTAAAGCACACAGTGACAACTGTGCATGTATAAAATTAATAGATAATAAAGTAACACATTTACAGAAAAATGTATAATGGTCAGAAATTACTGTCAGTGGGCTGCATGTAGCTAGCAGGTCTTCATGCCAAGGTTCAGGAAGCTGCCATGCTAACAAATTCAGTGGCACCCTGCATGACCTTGACAGGATTGTTTAGATCAGTCACTGCTTGCTTGATGTTTAGTTTTTTGAGATTCATAGGATCATTCACTGCTTGATTAGTGTTCAGTTTCTCAGTTTAGTCTGGACACCTTTTTACTACAGCTTGGTGTCCTTTTAGCTGCTATGACATGGTAAATCATAGCAGCTAAAATGATCAACTTCAGCATAGCTAAATAAACCCATCTAGACACCATCCTTACCATAGATTTCGATTGACTGTCGCAGGGCTCTGACACTGTCCATACGCCTTCTTGACTATAAAAGTGGCAGCTTTATCATTGCAGTGCAGTATTTGCTAATTGACTATCACCACAAAAACAAATTGGTTGTTTTAATAACCACAAAGTGGGTACCCTGGTTGCATTCAAGCTGAAGAGATGGTGGTTATGAGAGGTTATTACAGACTAATTGCATAAGGCAACTAGAGAGGCAGCAGCTTTTAAATTTATCATCTTACAACCATGATCCTGCTGATAGTAACCACTAACACCTGTGAGGGAATCACCTGCTTGCAGTTCCTTACTGCAACTTTGAAGCATGCATTTGTAATGATTCCCTCACAGATGTTCTGATGGTTTGTCAGTTTATTTGTGTTTGTAAGATGAACTGGGACTGGTGGTTGTTTATGCATTGCATCAGCTTCAGTACTTCCAGTCAGAGACTTTCAATCCTGGATATGGCAGGGTTTCATACAGGATTTTGAGTTGGGGGGGGGAGAAACAGGATGGTAGTAGTGTGCGAAAGCACACTCATGCACACGCAAGCATGCATGCCTACTAGGGGGGTCTGGGGGCATGCCCCCCCAGGAAAATTTTGAATTTAGATCCTCTCAGATTGCTTCTGACGCAATCTGGGACAAACTTTCCAAACAACATTTTGATGACACATACTTATGTCCAGTAACATGTAAAATTAAATAGCTGATATTGACGGCACCACAATAATAACCATACTCAATTTCAAGATTTCCGGGGGGGGGGAAATTGTGGCTGGGGGGGGGGAATTCCAGGTCCCCCCCCCCCCCCTCTGTATGAAACCCTGTATGGTGTCTTACATATACTTGTGTCATAGTGTGACTCTTTAATCAATGGTTTAAAAAGCATGGCCATTTGTGTGCGCACATGGGATCCTTCTCAATCTCACGTGAAAGCGCGAAGCATTGAGTCGTGCAAGTTGCTGACACAGCACGGTACTGGTCCGTGCAGAACTGGCAACTACTAACTATATAGCTACTTGAAAGCAAGAACTGTTAAAAGGCAAGCTTGATTTTTGAGTGGTCGGGCCTGGCCCTACTAGGCCCATTCCTGGCTACGCCACTGGGTTCAGGTAAAAGTTGACCAGGGCACTCAGAAATTCACCAGGGCCTGGGCCCATATTGGCCCAGGTGTAGCTACGCCACTGCAGAAGACAAATATAGGCTGCTGTACTCTCAGATAGTAACCTGTATGGAGGGTTATGAGCTACTTCACTTTGCTTCCTCCCACGTATTGTAGCCTGGAAGCCTTACAAATCAAAGGAACCGCCCTGTGTGTAACCTAAGTACACTGTGGCAGTGGTGGTACTACGGGGCGGAGGGGGGCGTACGCCCCCCCAACCGCCCGGAGAGGTGGGGGGGGGGGGTCTGGCGTGGTCTAACGTTATCTACAGCTAGCTAGCTAGGTACGTAGATCAGACATTGGGCTATTCCAGATAATAAGGATACACCCCCATTGAGGAGCATTTTGATGAAAACCCCCAAGACAGTAATGAGGTTGACTTTTTACCCCCCAGACAAATTATTTTTCCAAGATTTACCCCCCTAGACTAATTACTTCTCCTCAATGGTTCCAAGCCTGTCAATAATTAGTGTGTAGCCAACATCAAGGCTACACCCACAATATTGTAAGAGGCACACCCACATGCAGTACTGTAAGTATACAACCCCCATTGAGGAGCATTTTAATAACCCCCCCAAGACAGTAATGAGGTTGGCTATGTACCCCCCAGACAAATTGTTTTTCAAAGATTTACCCCCCAAGACTAATTAGTTCTCAATGGTCCTAAGCAGCCTTGTTATAGCAATTATTGGTGTGAATACCCCTAGACCTCCCAATACAGACCAATTACTTGGAAGCCGTTTTGGCCACACCCCTAAATGTATACCTATTTGAATATAATCCTCTCTCTTCACTATATTCGCCTCACATCAGCCAAATATCAATCATGTGAATGGCACCAGATCATTTCTGAAAAAAGGGGAGGTATGTGGACGAAGCAGTATATCTCAGTAATTTGTGTGCAACCAGCATGCTGCTGAATAACAAGAATGAAACATGTCACTAGTAAACAAACGTACAGCTATAATTGGCAACAAGAGTGCATAAGAGCAGGTGGCATGAGCAAGAGTAGCCTCGTTCCCATGCAAGCGATCAAAAAATGGAGCCAGGAAAGGCCTGGGAACGAGGCTATAATTTTGACTGGATTATGAGCTATTGGAGTTATACACTCTCACTCGAGCCACCTGTTCTTATGCGCTCTTGCTGTAAGATAAAGACAAACCTTAGCAATTAATTTAATGGTAACAACTCTTCCTTGGAAGGAATCTCTGGTTCAGGGGCGTGGTTGAGATATAATGTAGCTACAGCATGAGTTTACATCTCTGTTAAGACTTGTGGTGGTAACGGTAATGCTTTGTCCTATTTTCTCGAACTGAATGGAGTCTCTGGTGACAACATGCTTGTAGCTGGTCTCATTCCCAGACACCTCAGAAAAGCGGAAAGAGGATCTGGTCATAGATAATATATCTATGGTCCGGTGTTCTGAGTGACATTTCTTCTCACATGGGACAGGTGCTATGCAATTGTATTTTATATCTGGGACTTGAATTTTCTGATGGCCTAGACTGCTGCAGGACATGGTTTACAAAAGATTGCAATGTCTCTTAGGGCAGCAGAGAACAAGGAGTTACGCATTCAAGCTCTCCAGTCGGAGGGCGACCTCACCCCATGCATGTAATAATATGTCCCTCAGAACAACAGTCCCTTCTTTGTTTGCACATGCTCAAGCACAGAGACCATCTAACAGCACTGTACTGGTTTCCTCACCACAAATATACTTAGTTTTACTCATCACGCCTATACAAATCTACTTAGCACACCTCCAATTTAGAAGCCCAGCAAGCAACTTGCAATGGAATCCATATCACTGTATCAATTGCTGATGTGTAAATATTGCTTCCAACTTTTCTACAACACTTCACCTTCTCCTATTCTCTTAGACTAACATTTTGGTACTTGGACTTGAAGAAATCACACAACAGTTGTCCTCAAAAGAGTAGCAGTAGGTGTAGGCATGAGCATAGCAGCATGGTTATCAGAAGTAAATACATACCACAATGGTATTGTGTACAGTGGGCTGACTATAATATGTGGAAATAGCCACACGACAGTCCAACATAAATAAGGCTATACAAAGGTTTATTGTTTCGCATCAGTGGCCACTTTGTTTGAGACCTGCCACCTCAACTGTCTTATATTGCCTTCCAACCATGACAGGCCCACTTTTGATGGCTAAAGTGGCATAAATTTGTCAAGCATGTATAGTGGTTGCTAGTAGCCAATAATCGCCTGCCTATACGCAAGTGACTGATGAGAAACAAGAAATCTACTTTGCTTGGCCCAAATCAGCAACAGTTTCCGGTACTATTGCAAGCCTCAGTTCCATCAAAATAGGAGACTACATGACAAACAGTCCAGGAAACTAGTCAAAAAAATCTGTCCTAAATCACTTTCTCCCTAAACTTAGTCATTTGTGGTGTGTTACTAAGAACTTGGCAGGCATGAGCACAGCTCAAGTTACCGTCTCCCGCTAAGACAGAAACCCACAAAGGGTATATATAGTGCTGTGTGAATTAAGGAGGTGTGATCTTACTGTGAATAGGCCTATGTAAACTCAACCACCTGCTTAACCTTATTCAGCGGCTTGCATGTGCATATGTTTGTTTGTGAGAGCTGAACTGAACGTGAACTTCCACCATTAGTCTACTATTTTTCTCTTGTATATATGTGGACTTGCACAACAAATTATTTTGTGCCTAGGTTTAGCTAAACCTCACTGTAATACACCCCTTCTCCCCAAACAACACCTTTCTACTGTGTACTGCAGAATTAAGGGAAATGGAGTTGCAAGGAACACTTAGTAGTTACTTGCATACCAGAAATATACCCAAGACACTGGATGGTTGTAACTCAATCAGACACATGTAGCTAGTTTACTAAGGGACGGGAAATCTCAAGGCAAAGGTTGAAATAGTAATGTATAAGGTTGACTAAATTGGCCTAATTGAGTAGCCTGTAACTGTACCAATTTAATACTTAAAAAAAAGACCAACATTGGTTAAAAAAGACTGAAAATGGTTTCATTATATATCTGCTATCTGCTGCTTCTGGTTAACTAATCTAAAGCCTCGGTTAGGGACATCTGATTTCTGTGGCACATGTCTCTATATACTCTGCCATGCACTAAAATAAACAGTGTGAATTGTCTCAAGAAAGAAGTTAATGGAATAAAATGTGTGTGGAGCATTCAAAGCAAAATTCAAGGTACCATTACAGGGCCGGCGGAGCCGGTCCGGTTGCTCAGGCCATGGCCGGACCAATTTTTGAGACTTTCCAAGATTTTTCGAGCGGCCACATGCTCGTGCAGGCTGAAAAGATGCGTGCTTGTCGCCTGCAAGCTAAGTGCCGGCGATGCCAGACTAATGTAGCATAGTTCAGCCCTATAGCTGTAGCGTTCGTCGCTTGCCGCGGCTGCGCGAATATAGCATAGTTCGGTCCTGGCTGCAGCGTTCGTCGCCAAAAATGGCCTCAGAAGCCATCTCAGAGAATCAAATTTTAAAAAATTTCCCCTGGGGGAGCATGCCCCCAGACCCCCCTAGGTTTCATACTACGTGCTAACATACGCACTCGCGTACAAGTGCCAGTAAGCCGGACCAATGAAATTTTACTTCTGCCGGGCCTGCATTACATAGACTACTTGGACTTTGCATAAGAAATGCCTTCTCTAACTGCAAGATGAGCTTCTAGAGCTAAGATATAGCGCTAGCTAGCTACACTGAAGACATGGCTTGAGAACATGCACTAACAGCTATCACAACCATTAATAAACAGCGACACTCACACATGCAGCTACAGTTCCTTGAATCTTGTGTTATACAAGCTGCAACAAGTTGCTGTAGGTAGTTGGAATCAGGCTTATGTCAGTTGTATGTAGCCTGGCCATAAACAACTTTGCTTGGTTGTAAGTGCTTCGATATCATCCCCATCCTCACACACCCTTTCCATACAATTATAGCTCCTCAATTATCATAGTTCCTCCCTACACAATTACAGCTCCACACTCCTAACCTACATCCAATTAAGTGTTATCCTTAAATAGCAATTACAGTCCCTCAATCATACCCCAAAGGGCGTAATTGTTACCAATGAATGTCCTTCCTGAGACAATTACCGCCCCTCAATCATACCCCAAGGACATTAATTGTTTCCAACGAAAACCCCTCAGGACGTAATTACCGCCCCTCAATCATACCCCAAGGACAGTAATTGTTTCCAACAAAAACCCCTCCGGACACAATTACAGCCCCCCAATCATACCCCAAGGACAATAATTAATTTTGACCCGAAATACCCCTCCAGACGTAATTATCGCTCCTCAATGGGGGTGTACCCTTATTTACTGGAATAGCCCATTCTTTGTAACTCAAGATAGAGAGAAGTCCACTCATCCAGTCAAAGGAGCAGCAGCCCGGGAGTCCATTGATTCAGTTGAAGGAGCAACAGCCCAGGAGTCCACGTCGAACGACCAACAACCCACTCAGTCCCTTCGTCAAGCGAACGTTCAGCTTCTACTCTGAGTGGTGGTGCTGTAGCCTCATACCCAGTCCTCAACCACAGCTATTGTTGCTTGCAGTACGAATAACGCGTTATTCGTACTGCAAGTGACGATAGCTATGGTGGAGGACTGGGAACGAGGCTAGTGGTGCTGTACATCATAAATTTTGTGCATGCTTCTCCCCCCAACCCTCTACTGCTATGCATTGTGGTTGAGAAGTTAGAACCCAGGAAGTAGAAGTTAGAACCTGGCTGAGTCAGCACAAAATGATAATGGACATGTAGAACACAGAAATGCAAAACAAAGTACAAAATAAAGGGTAATGCTTACAGTCATATATTCTGGATTGACGGCTGGTTGAACACTTGCAGTTCTTGGAGAAACAAAGACAGCAGACAGCACCAGTAGCATGCTTGCGATGGGCTCCAATGGCCCTGCTGAGGGCTGAGTTGGCTTCATGCGGTACTACAAAAGGCGACACATCTCCCGACAAGGACATTGCACTGAATGGGGACATGCTGGCTGCACGGAGCGAACAAAACCAGCGTCTTAGGTGATTAAAGACTCACCGTTTGTTTTCCAGGCTTCCACCAGAAACCAACACAGAACACGGCAGCAAAATTCAGTACACTCCTTGTCCACTGGCTTCAGACCTACAGTATCATTGACAGCACTACGCTGTTCTCGCGCGACGCAATTCATTATTCGTTTAAAAGTTGAAACTGCCCACTTCGTGTTCTCGGTATTTTCGGAACATACCTTTTCGAAACAGTCCCCGAAGGGATAAAGGATAAAGAACGGCCCCCCGGCGAAGTTGAGTGGGCGTGGCACCGGAAGTCACTTGGCAAATGGGCGGGGGCTTGCGATCACTTGGACACGTGGGTGGGGCTCAGTTCCCTACTTTGTAAAGCACGGCATGGGTGGGGGTGATATTCAAAATAAGCGCGGAACTTTCACGGGATTAGCGAGAGATCAAGCAGGAACCTGCTAACATGTCTTTACTCGAGTTGGGACCGGTTTAATATCTTCGAGGGAACAGAGGGCATTATCACTTTTATGAGAAATCATGGATTGCTTGCACAAAGCAAAAACTGTGTACGGTAAGAAAATTAAAGTATAGGAGGCATGGAGGCTTTGCATATACTCAATTTGTAGTCTATGCTCATCTTAATATATGCAGCTGTTGTTAGCCATAAGCGTCAAACTCCGATAATTGAATTATGCCGGTGTTCAACCAGTAAAATTGCAGAATGGTTTTGCGTAAACAGTTTCCATGCAACCATTGCTAAGCGCTAGCCTTTGATTTGTATGGCTGCCCTGCTACAAGCCAGATAAACCATGGTTAGTAGAGGTATACCGCAAACACCCTCGAGATGTTGTACAAGTAAACCCCTCGGGCTCCGCCCTCGAGTTTACTTGTACAACTTCTCTCGGTTAGGTTATATGCCTTCTTTGTTACTTTATACCGACTACTTAATACCATGCATTCTCGTTGAATTAGCGAAGTTAAAATCTGTGAAGAGAGGGTTAATTAACATCTAAGTTTGGGCTAAACCTGTAAGTTTGTTCTTGTGAGTAAGTCTGCACATAACAAGCAATTGGAGTGAATAGGCAAGACTAAAACTCCACTTTATGGAGACCTGACACCAACTCTCACATATTAGTAGACAATTTCAGCTGTGCTGATCAAGGATTATCGGTAAGAACTTTAAAAATTAATTTTGGTCATTCAGGAAGAACAGCACATGTACATATTTGAAATAGCTACCCTAGGTCTATGGTCTAATAGCTGCAGTTACTTGAAGTTCCACAGCTAGCTATATTCCTTGTGCATGCATGTAGCTACATATGCAGTTATTATGATTCATTCATGCAAACAATTCAGGTTTAAGGGAAGGAAAACACACTTAGAATTTCAACCACAACCATTGTTGGGTCATCTGGTCTAGGTCTTGCCTTGAAAACATTTTGAGCACGCCCCCTACCAAGCTGGCGGTTGTAGAGTTGAAACTCCTCAATACCCCATCCTTCAACAGGCAATATGCGTGCTGGAGTATCAGTTTGATATTGGATCAATATTGGTTGCTGAGCACAAGCATTGAAAATGATGTAGTAACCATACTCCAAAAAGTCACCCTCATTGACTGGTTTTCCGTCCTCACCACCATACACTCCATGTAGCATTACCATGCCGTTGAATGTCACCTCAAAGGCTCCACTGCCTACTGGAAAGCACTTTGACTTTCTCTTTCCCGTCACTATCCAGTTATTAAAGACTAAGGTAGAATTAACTGGAGACAGCGAAGGTGCAAATGTTGAGTTTCCAAGGACTCGCTGGTTTGCATCATTCGGTTGAATGTTGGAGAAGTCAAGACCAAACTGCGTCTTGAAGTGCTGAATTGCACTTTCCATCTCTTGTTGTGTTTCTTCATCTGTAAACCTCAGGGTCTGAGTGTAGAAGCTCATTTGAGGATCTTCTGATCCTATTGAAGCAGGAACCACCTGGTCAGTTACTAAAGTGAACACGGCACTGAAGGAGCAGGATTGGGTGGATGCGCTGCACACCATCATAAGGCCCAAGAGTACAGTTTGAATCCGAGTGTGAGGTGACATCTAATGAGTTTATACAACAGGTGTAGATACACATTATTGGCAGTGAATGCAAGGCACCTACTACACAAGATGAGGCAGTAGAAGTCTAACCCCACCAACATCCATACACACAAAACTGATGGTGATCATTTGCAATTCAATAATAATAGTGTTACTATACACAAGCAATAATTTCTAAATAAGTCAGTAATAATTGACACAGAAACAAATAGCCCTTACTGCACACACGCTTTGGTCTCAATGAAGCTTGCTAACTTGCCTTGAATCTCTTGCTACATGTATACACTGCAAAAACGTTCGCTACACACCGCCGTTGCACAACCTTCGAACTTCTAGAAAGTGGCTGCATTAATCAATTTGCAAAGTGCACAGCTGTTCAACACCTGAGAGAGCTATATACTGAGTGCCTGAAGCTTGTAAATTGAATTAGTGGCCATACTGATTGAAACAGGTGTACCTTGGAAAAGTACTTGATAGAAGTGCTAATTGAATGAAAAGCACTGAAGTGCTGAACCCTCGGCGCAGATACTGGGTGCAATTCATGCTGGGGATGACATGGGGCTAGCGGTTATAGATGTAGAGCTAGTTCATTTCAGCAGCTAATTGTAAGCTGGAATGCAATGGAGAATGTAATTAGGGCAGTACATGTACGTAACTGCGCAAGTTATATCTGTGTGTCCAACGTCCTCTGCATGTGATGAGGTTTAACAAATTTAGTTCATGGTAAGTTCTATTTATGCATTCCAGGCTTATTATAGTCTTAAATCATTGCATATTATAACGACAATCACAGGCTATCTCTGAAGTCAACAGAGCAGTGACAAAACAGCTCAATGGTATAAATTGCTCATAATCAGCATTGTCAAGTTGGGTCAAAGTTAACAAGCGTGCTAGCAAGCCCTGGGCAGTGCCAGTCAGTGGTTTGAATTGTGTACATAGCGTGTAACTAGGCTGGATTGGTTTATGTCAGTAGCTTATCACTGCCAAATAAGCCATTTCTAATTGCCATTTGCTGCTCGTTATACATCGTAGCAGACTAGCAATTTCAAACGGTCCGATTCAACCACTGGATACTCACAGCTCCGACTTATAAGCCGGTTTTAATCAATATTGTCAAGTTAGAAGGTCAAAGTTGACTAGTCTCGTGCCCAGACCCCACCCTCTAGGGCTCTTGTCTCTTCTACACGCTCTCTATCAGACTTCCTACGCTTGGCAGTTTGGTCTTTGGTTTCTAGGGCTCTTGTCTCTCTTACACGCTTTCTATCGGACTTCCTACGCTTGGCAGTTTGGTCTTCGGTTTCAAGGGCTCTTGTCTCTCTTACACGCTTTCTATTGGACTTCCTACGCTTGGCAGTTTGGTCTTCGGTTTCAAGGGCTCTTGTCTCTCTTACACGCTTTCTATTGGACTTCCTACGCTTGGCAGTTTGGTCTTCGGTTTCTAGGGCTCTTGTCTCTTCTACACGCTCTCTATCAGACTTCCTACGCTTGGCAGTTTGGTCTTCGGTTTCTAGGGCTCTTGTCTCTTCTACACGCTCTCTATCAGACTTCCTACGCTTGGCAGTTTGGTCTTCGGTTTCTAGGGCTCTTGTCTCTTCTACACGCTCTCTATCAGACTTCCTACGCTTGGCAGTTTGGTCTTCGGTTTCTAGGGCTCTTGCTGCACTAACATCACTTTTTCTAGATGCATTGCTAGTGGTAAGTGGCCTGCTTCCACGGAACACATGGCCACACGGACAAGCTAGCTTCCTAACATGGATCTGGCTACCACAGTTAGGACACGCTCGAAATAAACGCATTTTGGTACAAATACCTTGAATATTTCAACTCCTTTAGTCGTCGATCACTGTCACGTCACACAATGTGGGCTTTGTATCGAAAACAGGCCCACGTGGACACAGAAACCCCTTTTATAGTGTAAGATCACGTGATACGGCGGCGCGCGACCTGCGGCTGCGCGCATGCGCTGCGCTGCACTCCTGGGATCGATCCCAGACCAGGGCGCGTGAACTCGTTCTCAGACTAGAATATGGCCGAATAGCGCTCGCCGTGGCAAACGAATCGCAGCATAACTCTTGAACAAAACGTTCTTGGCGAAATCGGCGAAATTTAAACACATCCTCGTTCGGTTTGAAGCCTATCTGCGTCCAAACTTCAGAGATTTAGCCGCCAGGTGAGCCAAGCTAGTTGTAACAGACATACAGACAGACACTGAGACAGACAGACACACAGACAGACAGACAAACGAAGTACTGTAACCCTCGCTGCGCATGCGCGCCGAGGGTTAATAACAGACCACCAGAAGCAGCTGGACCAGACCATCATGATGGTGTAGACAGTAACAGAGGCCATTATAATTCAGTGGATAGTAACCACTGAACAAACATCTGTAAAGGTACTCCCTCTGGAAAGTGTTGCCACTGACTGTATTTGACTCATATTTGCATTAAAATAAACCTTCATAGTCACGATCCATAAACCAAGTCACATAGCATAAAGTAAAGTGAGTACATCACATAATTCTATAAGTTCAGACTCTCAAAAATAGGTTGCTGCTTCTCATGTTTTCAATCATCACAAATTGGAATGAATAAAACAATAGTCATGTTTAAGGTGGTAGGGAACCCTGTGTTTTCAAGGTCAACAAACCTGGAATCCAAGCTGATAGAATTCTTTGTCTTTGTAAACCTTTAGCGCACAGTCCGTTTTGGGAGTCTTCATCCGTTCACTGTCCGTAAAATTGGGGATTTCCCCCATTTCCTGTCGGCATTGACATCCAATAATCAGTTTATAATCAAGTTAGTGCCTGGCGGAACCCCTCATGTGGTGGTCGGAACTTTGAAGATAAGCTTAGATCGACTTAAAGAAAAAAAAAGGGGAAAAAAAGGAGTTTAGTAGAGTGCTGTAGTGTCAGTAGCTGTGAGTAGTGCGTAGTGCCTGCTTGTGAAAGCAAGCCTGTGCATGTCTAGAAGCAGCAGAAAGGCCACAGTGGCCAAGACTGTACTCATTGGGCAGGCCCAGGTCTTGCGATCGTATGCCAAGCCTAGTAGGTGATCGTGGCCGTGCTTTGAGTGCTGGGCTGGGCTTTAACTCAGATTATCAAATCTGAGAACCATCAGAGGGAAGTGGTGGGACTGCGTACATGAGAGGCTGGGTACAAGACTAGGGAGGTGGAGCTGAATGATGGCCATTGTTTGTCATCTGTATAGTTTTAGAGTACTTCAGCCAGAACAGGAAGTGGAGCTGCATGTGACAAACTTGGCTGGATGCAACTGCCAGACAAAGAATCCATACAATGCTGTACTTGTTGCTTGACAACCATTGCAATTCAAATTATTTGACCAATATGTACACATTCAGTCAGCTGGTTGCAATAGCAACCGTCACCGTCTCACTCGTACGTACCTTATCCAGCCGTCGTTGACGTCTCAAGGCTTTCCAAAGAGTAAACGCCGCCCTCGAATAGTAGCCGCCCTAGAATAGTAGCCGCACAAAACGAGCAGCGAAATAAACAGCCGCGGCGTCTGATTGAAGAAATACGGTATTTCAATCGTAAACCCGTATACGGACAGACATACATACAAGCACAACCTCAGACTAAGACCCA
>CASBWJ010000072.1:5000-7500 GCA_949130485.1 Agelas oroides | reverse complement strand
TCTCTCCTACAGGTGAAGCTTGTTCACATCACAGATAACTGTTTTAGTGTGTGCCTGCAGTTCTATATCAATTTCTTTAGTACTTCTAGTTTTCCATTGTGTTGCATTAAGTGTAATGTATGTAATGCTTGCAATGAGTGCACTGTATCAGTTATTGTTCTCGACAAGATTTATTTTCAATGTGCCAGTTATTAGCTATTCTGGACAAGACTCTACATGCCAGTTATTTAGTTATTCTGTTTCAACATGCCAGTTATTCAGTTATTCTGGACTAGACTGTTTCAACATGCCAGTTATTCAGTTATTCTGGACAAGACTGTTTTCAATGTGCCACGAGGTAATCGTTCTACTTGCCTCCGACAGTTGTGGTATTGGGTTGTGAGGTTGGACCCAAGACATGTGATGGCGGAACTGCAATAACAGTGGATCCTGCTTACCCAAAGTTCAAGGCAATGTTCATTTCCCAAAAGCTTCGCGTTTGTATGGCCTCACCCCCTCAAAATGTGGTGCATTTGTATGGCTTCACATCAAAATTTCCTGCGGCGCTTATATTTGCCTAGGGTGTATCGCCTATCCTGCACTTGATGCCCACCTACTTCCATAGCCGACTAGTATACGCCTACCCTTTCTAACTCATTCCCATACTAGCACCTATTCACTACTTTCATACACAAACTTCTATATCTACAGTGGCATAGCATTATAATGCAACGCAGCTGCCCACATACACTGCGGATTAACCTCAACTATATCAACTGTGCTCGCTTTCTACACAAGTCATTCAACAAGTAATCTCAATCTCAAGGGCCAGACCCAGCTCAAACTTTAGCAATTCACGCTCACAAAGTGCATCGGTAGTATAGTAGGATGTAGTGCATACTTCTGGTTTAACCTACCGAACGTCTGACCAGTTCAGATCGCCTACCAGATGTTATCTGACACACATACTCAGTAGGGCAAATGAACGGTTACATTCCGATTCCACACAGATTTGAAATTGGTAGACTGATACTGTACCGTAAATAGCCTCGTTCCCAGTTTTGAGAATGTCAGGTAGACGTGAGGGTGGGGGGGCGGTGCCCGACGAATAATCTCAAGGTCCTTCTTGTAATATCTTGTCCAAGAACTTGAGACTGTAACATTAGAAAGAGCGTCAATACAGCTCGTTGTTTGGTAGACTCGAGGCTGATCAACGCAAAGTTAGTGAATTACAACGATCGGGCACCGCCTCCCTCACGTGTACCCTCACGTCTACCTGACATCACGCACGTGACTCTTTCTCCCAGGCCTTCCCCCTCCGTTTTTATGCAAGCGATCAAAAACTGGAGGCGGGAACGGCCTGAGAACGAGGCTATACCGTAAACCGACATAGGGTGTCCAGTCCCATTCCGAAAACATTCTCAAAACTGGGAACCGGTTTTTAATGAAGAGCACGTGCAATGCGTGGTAAACATGGAGTAGCAGATCAACATGGCCACGAATGCTTCCGAGCTTGCTTTGCATCCATATCAAGGTATTCTGGTTGATGGAATTAACGCTTAACTGCAGTCAAGTGTTAATTATATTCATGACATGCTGGATTTTTGTGGTTTTGATGCGGTTAACGGTGTTGATAGTGGAAGGAAGCCCCTGCGCGAGCACAAGATAGAGAGGGGGGGAAATCTCGCTCTGGAGACTAAGTTGAACTTTTGTAGTTGCTCTGGAGACTAAGTCCCATTTTTGGAGTACCACCGATGCCCTTTTGGGGGGAAAATTCTCAACTTCTCCCACGAATGGGGCGTCGGTAGTAGCGGCGATACCATTCCTTAGAGTAAGTCGGCGGAAGTGGTATCGGTGCGCGCCAAAGTTGGCACTTAGTTACCAGGCAACCACTATGAGTGTTTTGACAAATGTGTTAATGAAACTACCTGTTTTCCCTATATGTGAGGAGGAGTGTGTTTGGTTGAGCTGTGCTGAGGTTGGTCAGATGAGCCAGCAGCCGTCCTCCTCGATGTGTACGAGTGTTGTTCGGAGCAGACGTAGTGCTGCCGAGTGCATTACTGGGGTGCTGCGCTTGAAGGGAGCAGAAGCATTGCCCGGCTGGCTCGGTAGCAGCAAGAAGACAATTCTGGTGGCCCAACCGTTGTACCAGTTGCCGGCCACTGGTCTTGGAATGCAGAGTTTTGGGAGTTGCAGTTCTGTTGCACCGTGGAAGAAACGTCTCCATTGTGGATAATTGTGGACCTTTGGTGGTTCACATGGACTCGAGCACGAGTGCCGGCCTTCTTGCCAGCTGTTGTGCTCGAATTGGTGGTGTTGTGAGCGAGGGCTTTGCAAGTGAGAAAGTTTGAGTGACCTGTGTGGGCACCGGCTTTCTGCCTGAGAGCAGAGGTCGTGGGCAATGCAGTTGCCACACGATAGTTACCTGGTTGATCCTGCCAGTAGTCATATGCTTGTCTCAAAGACTAAGCCATGCATGTCTAAGTATAAACGCTTCTATACTGTGAAACTGCGAATGGCT
>CASBWJ010000071.1:0-2500 GCA_949130485.1 Agelas oroides | reverse complement strand
CTTCTGCTCCCTTCAAGCGCAGCACCCCAGTAATGCACTCGGCAGCACTACGTCTGCTCCGAACAACACTCGTACACATCGAGGAGGACGGCTGCTGGCTCATCTGACCAACCTCAGCACAGCTCAACCAAACACACTCCTCCTCACATATAGGGAAAACAGGTAGTTTCATTAACACATTTGTCAAAACACTCATAGTGGTTGCCTGGTAACTAAGTGCCAACTTTGGCGCGCACCGATACCACTTCCGCCGACTTACTCTAAGGAATGGTATCGCCGCTACTACCGACGCCCCATTCGTGGGAGAAGTTGAGAATTTTCCCCCCAAAAGGGCATCGGTGGTACTCCAAAAATGGGACTTAGTCTCCAGAGCAACTACAAAAGTTCAACTTAGTCTCCAGAGCGAGATTTCCCCCCCTCTCTATCTTGTGCTCGCGCAGGGGCTTCCTTCCACTATCAACACCGTTAACCGCATCAAAACCACAAAAATCCAGCATGTCATGAATATAATTAACACTTGACTGCAGTTAAGCGTTAATTCCATCAACCAGAATACCTTGATATGGATGCAAAGCAAGCTCGGAAGCATTCGTGGCCATGTTGATCTGCTACTCCATGTTTACCACGCATTGCACGTGCTCTTCATTAAAAACCGGTTCCCAGTTTTGAGAATGTTTTCGGAATGGGACTGGACACCCTATGTCGGTTTACGGTATAGCCTCGTTCTCAGGCCGTTCCCGCCTCCAGTTTTTGATCGCTTGCATAAAAACGGAGGGGGAAGGCCTGGGAGAAAGAGTCACGTGCGTGATGTCAGGTAGACGTGAGGGTACACGTGAGGGAGGCGGTGCCCGATCGTTGTAATTCACTAACTTTGCGTTGATCAGCCTCGAGTCTACCAAACAACGAGCTGTATTGACGCTCTTTCTAATGTTACAGTCTCAAGTTCTTGGACAAGATATTACAAGAAGGACCTTGAGATTATTCGTCGGGCACCGCCCCCCCACCCTCACGTCTACCTGACATTCTCAAAACTGGGAACGAGGCTATTTACGGTACAGTATCAGTCTACCAATTTCAAATCTGTGTGGAATCGGAATGTAACCGTTCATTTGCCCTACTGAGTATGTGTGTCAGATAACATCTGGTAGGCGATCTGAACTGGTCAGACGTTCGGTAGGTTAAACCAGAAGTATGCACTACATCCTACTATACTACCGATGCACTTTGTGAGCGTGAATTGCTAAAGTTTGAGCTGGGTCTGGCCCTTGAGATTGAGATTACTTGTTGAATGACTTGTGTAGAAAGCGAGCACAGTTGATATAGTTGAGGTTAATCCGCAGTGTATGTGGGCAGCTGCGTTGCATTATAATGCTATGCCACTGTAGATATAGAAGTTTGTGTATGAAAGTAGTGAATAGGTGCTAGTATGGGAATGAGTTAGAAAGGGTAGGCGTATACTAGTCGGCTATGGAAGTAGGTGGGCATCAAGTGCAGGATAGGCGATACACCCTAGGCAAATATAAGCGCCGCAGGAAATTTTGATGTGAAGCCATACAAATGCACCACATTTTGAGGGGGTGAGGCCATACAAACGCGAAGCTTTTGGGAAATGAACATTGCCTTGAACTTTGGGTAAGCAGGATCCACTGTTATTGCAGTTCCGCCATCACATGTCTTGGGTCCAACCTCACAACCCAATACCACAACTGTCGGAGGCAAGTAGAACGATTACCTCGTGGCACATTGAAAACAGTCTTGTCCAGAATAACTGAATAACTGGCATGTTGAAACAGTCTAGTCCAGAATAACTGAATAACTGGCATGTTGAAACAGAATAACTAAATAACTGGCATGTAGAGTCTTGTCCAGAATAGCTAATAACTGGCACATTGAAAATAAATCTTGTCGAGAACAATAACTGATACAGTGCACTCATTGCAAGCATTACATACATTACACTTAATGCAACACAATGGAAAACTAGAAGTACTAAAGAAATTGATATAGAACTGCAGGCACACACTAAAACAGTTATCTGTGATGTGAACAAGCTTCACCTGTAGGAGAGAAAGAGTAGGTGATACAGTGCACAACTACCCAGGATGTATGGAAATCTGAAACTACAAGTAGTAGAAGAAATTGATATAGAACTGCAGGCACACACACTACAACAGTGAACTTCATACTCCAGGATGTGAAGTGAAAGAGGATTGTCAAGGCATACCACCACTCAAGACGTATGCAAATGGCAGCAGTACATGGGAAGAAAGTCCACACAAGCAGTGCAACATTTACAACCCAGGATGTGAGGTGATCAGATTTGCAAGGACTTTCAAGGGCGATACAACATGGTCTACCAACTCCACCACTCAGGATGTAACACTATGCAAAAGGCACTGGTACACACAAACTGATGTGCCACATCCCAGGATGTAAATGAACATGAAAAAAAAAGATCTGTAGGACAGTGAAGGCTTAATCTCAGTGGATCGTAGCAGCA
>CASBWJ010000069.1:0-23303 GCA_949130485.1 Agelas oroides | reverse complement strand
AGCGGGGCCTTTTTATATCGATCGATTTCATACGATTGGCCTCGTTGATAATCCCTTTCAACCTTTTCCCTAACAAAATTTATCCCCTCAAGAAGCGGCCCTTGATGCCCTTTGCGCAGGCCTTGAATCCAGCTACTACCTCCATAATTACACTCCTTCCCATTCTCGATCAGGTTCACCCAATAGATTCCTTTTTTGGCCCTGGTGCAAGCGACATAAAAGAGTCTTTTTGATTCCGAGAAGTTTTTTTGCGATGAGATATAATTTTCAAGAATAAAAGCAGGAGATTTAAAAGAACGCCTTTGCTCAGTAGAGCTTTTCCATTTAAAACTGGCCGGTATCTTACCCAAATAACTATCCGAAGAAGGAGTCGCACCATTGGTATGAACACCCCCGAGAATAACGTTTTCAAATTCCAAACCTTTTGAGGAATGCACCGTCATAATAATGATCTTAAAGTCCGATTTTTTCCTTTCTCCAAAATGAAAATCTATTGAATAGGCCTTCTTCCCAGATTCTTTCAACGCATTGTAGAGGCCCTCTAAATCATCTCCCAAAAAAGAATACAGCTTTTTAACAAAAGCGATATTGTTAACATAACTTGAATTGGCCAATCCCAAGTCATAAATAAATTTATAGAAAGCATTTTCAAACCCATATATCCCGACGTTCCTAGGAAAATGTTTCAATTTTTCATCCAAATCTTCAGGAAGCCTCATTCCAAGAAAACTAAAATAAGATGAAATCATGAAACGAGGATAAGCGATCAAATCTGATATTTTTCTTTTGTGCTCTTTGAAAATGAGATAAAATTCCAGCAGTATAACACAAAGCCCCACAACAGGATCCTCACTGGTAGGCACTTTGATTTGGGCAACAAAGGGAATCTGATGAGACAAAAGATGGCCCAACAGAATTTTTGAAGGGGCCAGTTTCCTGTAAAGGATTGCCGTCTCTGAATATTGTCCTTCATCCTTGATTGACATAATCAAATGAAAAATTTCGCTGGCCTCCAAAACTTCCATCTCACTTCGTGACAAGGATTTTTTTTCTTCATTGACAATATGAACATACCTCTCTTTGACCTGCCCCTCATCATTTTTATCCCCCCCTACTTGCTGTCGGGACATTGAAATACCGTGATGGTCAACTCCCTGAAAGTCTCTTCCGTAGCGGAAAAGACGATCAAAAAGTCTGTTATTAAATTCCACAATCGTTTTTTCAGAGCGATAATTGTTCACCATGCTCAAACAAGTGCCTATTGTATTTTTACATTGCTCAAAAACAGTTACTTCACCACCCCGAAACCCATAAATTGCCTGCTTGCCATCCCCCACGCAAAACAGTCGATTGAAATCTTCTTTGAGAATTTTTTTAATAATTTGAAATTGAATACTTGAGGTATCTTGAAACTCATCAACAATAATATAGTTATACAACTCTGAAACTCTCTCCACCGAAGATTGGTCTTCCAATCCCTTGAGAGTATAATATTCAAGGTCTGCATAAGACATTCGGGGATTATTTCGATAGTTCTCTTCAATATAACAAAATGCGGAACTCAAAACTCTCACCCAATTGCAAAACTCATCCCTACTGTGTTCAAAGGCCTCTAGGTCATCATAGTGTTGCGTTAAGAAATCCCTGAAACTTTTAATCTCCTTTAAATGAAGACGTACTTCCTCAAGTCCTTCACCCTTGGGGGGGGAGGGGAATCGTCCCCAATCGGCAAAAAAAGTTTTGAACGCCTCAAGCCCCTCGATTTCTCTAAGACTTCTCTCTTTCAAAAGAGTGTCAAACGCCTGCAAAAAAAGATACAACTTGGGAGGCACTCCCTCCTCAACAATGGAATCTTTCTTTTTAAATCCTTGCTCCATCCATTTGCATAAAAGTATTCCTCAATGAAATCGGCAAGTTTCGCTTTCTTCATTTCTTCTGGTTGAAAATTTCTCCACTCCATCCGCAATTGTGGATCCCCAAAAATATCTTCTAACGCATCAATGATGGACGTTTCATTAACAACAAGGGCATCATAAACGGCCTTGTTTTCTTTATAATGGGGGGTTGTCTTTTCTATTTTAAACCACTCTAAAAAAAGGCCTTCGATTTTTTTCCTTCTTTCAATATCACTGTTTATCATCTCCAGTTGTTGCCCAAAACCAGCAAAAATTCCCTGTCTTAACAGTTTGAAGCAAAATCCGTCTATTGTTAAAATGTTAAGCAAACGAAAAGCGTCAAAAACTCTTTCCCAGATTTCTCCCTTTTCCTCGCAAGATACTTTTTCTTCAAGTCTTCTCTTGACTCTTAAGGATATTTCTCCTGTCGCCTTTCTAGTGAACGTTATGAGAACAATCTCCGATAAGAATTTCTTGATTTTGTAAGAAAACTCTTCCAAGTTAGAATAACTTTTTTCTCTAATAAATTCTTCGATCAAGTGAATGATATGTTCCACTAAAACATGGGTTTTCCCCGAGCCGGCCCCTGCACTTAAAAGAATATCTCCTCGCCCTTTAATGGCCTGGAGTTGTTCATTGTTAGAAATTTGCCCATTCAATGTCGAGTCTCCTTCACGCAGACCTTGTCGAGCCAACAAAATCGACAAACACTTTCGGATTGCGGGGTGGGCAAAAAAGTTTTGTCTTCTAAAACCCTATCAATGCTTTCTTTCAAAAATGTGCCAAATGCGGTCCCTCCTTTTTCAAAGGAACACTGGTTCAAACTTTTTGGCCTTATCAGGGGCGCAAATTTTTCTTGCAGTCCCTCTAGCAATGGCCCATCCTTATCGAAAACGAGAACAGAACCTTCAAAAATATCTTCAAGGCATAGATACCCAAAAAAATGAATCTTTTTCTCTGGACGCCGAATATTATACAAGTAATACCAAAGTTGAATCTTGTGAAAATGGTCAATCTCTTTACTCTTAGGAACGCCTCCTTTTGATCGCTTAAAGTCAAAGATGCCCACTCCCCTTGAAAATCGACGATGCAGTCGATCGTACCCCGATGATGTTGATTTTCAAACCCGACCTCAAATGAAAACTTTGCATCAGGATAACTTTCTTTAAAAACAAAAGTGCCTTGATTCCATTGGCAGAATAATCTCTAATTTCTATAAGATAACGCTCATATCCCACGTCATCTAAAGAAATACCTTTTTCCAACAAGAACCCATCCCACTGCTCTTTCACCAGAGAGGAATGCTTTTGTTGGTCAAAGTTATGAAATTCCGTTAAATAAAGACGGATGATATTGTGCTGGATACTCCCGAGTTGATAAAATTCAACGCTTTGGACTCTCTTGGGAGCAACCTCTATGGGTTCGACATATTTGTAGTAAAAAGACCTAGGACAATCAATATAACGTTGTAGCCGACTGGCCGACCATTTCTCCTTTGCAATATAATTTTGTTTGCTCAACTCTTTGGGATAATCTTTTTTGATACGATTCTTAACTCTAGATAAATCCATGCTCTCTTCTTCAAAACAAGAGAGAATCTCATTCCACAAGGGACTGATCTCCAAAACTCTTTCTTCAATAATGAGAACTGCCTTAGGTTCACTTAAAACCTCAACAAGATCTTCTTTGATTGCTTGTATCTCCAACTCTTTTCTCTTGATTGGCCCCATCGCTCGAAAAATTCTGTAACTTTTTCTGCGGATCGCTCCTCGCTCGATTCTAAGGCCGCATATTCAGATGAAACGCATACAATAATGTTTTTATCTCTGTTAATCGATTCAATCGCATCAAGACCTTTGATATGTATAGACAACTCTTCGGTCACAAAAGGAGAAACGAAATTTCTTGGAAGATTTAGCTTGAGAGAGCTTTTAAACAAATTGCAATCAAACGTTGTCATATTTGAGTTCAATACCGACAACTCCTCCCATTTTTTGATCTCATCGTGAATGAAGATGGCCGTTTTCAATCGTTTAAAATCCTTTTCTTCAAATCCCTTGGCCCTTTCACTATCAATCATTTGTTCTAGAAGATTGAGAACTTTTGCCGTTTCGACCTTGCCCTTCATCTTTAATAAATCTTCAATTTGATTGAAAATTCTCGTGTAACAATTGATAAAAATGGATGCTTCCGCCCTGAAAAAACTTTTGCCAAAAGGGACTTCTCCCATTTGAAAAGGGTCAGGATTTTCTTGGGCCAAAAGCACTTCTACACCCCAACATCAGTATGTTTTTCGGCCCAAAATTCCAAGGCCTCTCCCAAACCATTCTTTCTCACTCGGGCAACTGATAATTTTTTTACTGCTCTATTCTGCACAAGAGTATTCGGAAATGGCGTATCAAGCCACTTGATCCAATCAGAGTCTCTCGTGTCACCATAAAGGCGTGCATTAAAGGGAACGTAGATATTGTTACATTTGGCCAAGGCCTTGACAAAATCACACTGTCCCGGAGAGAGATGGGAAAACCCGAAAAAGACAATCTGTCGAGAGGTTTTTTTATCCAACACTTCTCCGCATTTCTTCACCAAAAAAGAGTATGTTGCATATTCATCGCAAAGATTCCTGACTTCCAAATATCTCCAAAACTTTTCTATCGCTTGGGATGTTTCCTTGTTTGATCTGACATTAAACTCATCTAAGATTTCTTCAATGCGCTCAAACTCTGTTGTTACCCCCCTCAATTCTGTAAAGATGTTGAAAACCCGCAAAAATTCCTCGTGAGAATCCAGTGAAAAGTAGGTCTTCCACACGGAGGAGAGTTCTAAAATAAGCCGGTACTTTCTACAAATTTTTATATCCGCATTGAAGTACGAAAGTTCTTCTTGAAGAAATTTTGCAATCGTCACCGATTCGAGGGCCAAATCTGGTCTAGACCTAAGCCCTCTCTCCCGCATACTATCGGCCAGTTTGGGGTGCGGTACAACAATATTAACGCACTCCCCTTTGTCAAGATATTCATATCGATGAATTTCAGAACTGTGGTGAAAAGGTACGATGGAAAGCAAACGATTCCCCTATCTTTTTGAATTTGAAAATGAATGGAAAAATCGCTTCAATATCTCAGATTCTCCGAAAATTCCACAAAAGTTTTGTGCTCTAGGGCCTTGAGCATAAATCGGTGAAAGGAGAGAGGGGTTGCGATAAAAGACCTTACTTCCTTTCCTTTCAAAGGCCGCCCAGTCAATGCCTCCTTGGGGAAATTCCAATCCTTGGGCCTGACTGCTCGAGACGACCAGCAAAATCTCGCTTTTCTTTTGGTTCAATCGAACAAAAAAAGCGTGAAGCTCCTCCAACTTTTTTAAAACTTTACCCGCCTTAACAATATCTTTTTTTTTCAAGGCGTTAAGAAAGTTAAAATCCCTAACAATCAAAAGAGTCCGTCTCTTTTGGGAAAAATGCTTTTCCCAAAGAGTTTTAACCGTTAAAAATATACTGGCAAAGCAATCTTTTTTCTGACACGCTTGGTTGTAATAAATCTTTCCCTTTTCAAACTCTTGAAGTGTCTGCAAATGGAAGGAAGATGCTATTTTTTTCAAGCGAGTATCCATTCTCCAAAGAGTGAGGTTCTTATAAAAATTCTGATTTTGGCGATGGCATTCTTTTGAAATGACAATGGAGTCAGACTCAGACACGCCTGACTCAATCATTCCGGCATATCCTCCAATTTCCGCAAAGTAATCCCACAGAGGAGTTAACTGATAATCCGAACACTTTCCCTTAATGTTTTTTGATCCGGTCATCTGAGACATTAATCCCTCACTGGCCGGTGGTCTGATTTTAAAAAGGTTGAAGTTCCACATCTCTCCCAAACAGAGGGCCTATGTGTGTGTGTGTGTATGTGTGTGTGTGTGTGTGTGTGTGTGCGTGCATGTGTGTGTGTGCATGAGCATGGGTATGTGTGTGTACTCTCGCATGTTGTGGAGCTGTACCTGGGGTAGTGTGTTGATGAACTTGCCGTCCTTGCGACTGGTCTTACAGTCAAAATCTGTGAGCAAGCTCAGTACATCGGTGTACATCTCTATCAGAGATTTCTGCGTGTTAGTGCATGTAGCCAAAATGTTTTGTCTTGTGAAAGAAGAAAGCGTCTTCTACCACAAACAAAGCTCAGTCACCAGATACACTAGCCTCGTTCCCAGGCTCTCCCCGTTAAGGAGGGGGAGAGCCTGGGAACGAGGCTAGTGTATCTGGTGACTGAGCTCAGAGGTGAACCATCTGCACAAGAGTTGGGAAGTTGATTCCGTTGCACAAGGACATCCTTCCGCACCCTACCACTTGACCCCTCACCCCTACCTATTCTATCCCATCATCCCCCCTCACTTCCCCCACCCACACCTGTCTCCCAGGTCTGATACGGCTGGGGTCCACGCCTTCCAGTTTTGCCAGCTGCTGTCTCAGTTCGTGGTTCTCCCTCTCCAGTGTGGTCACTTTGTTCTGGAGTTCACGCACCTCACTATGAAGAAGACGGTCGCGGGACGGAGAGTAGGCGGGGTCTGGTGAGCCTGTACGTGGGCGCTGTTGGGAGGGGCTGGTCTGTTTCTCATGAGAGGGACGAGATTTGAGCCAATCAGAAAATGAATCCAAACCTGGCAGCAGAGAGAGGGAGGGGATGAAAACTAGGGCTTGGAAATAATTCGCACACTGTAAGCGATCAAAAACTGGATGGTGGTGAAGGAAGGCCTGGAAACAAGGCTATGTATCAGTATCATGTGCATACATATTGACATATTGAATATCACAATATTTACCACCAGAAGTACTGATACACATATGCGGCGGTCCCTTGCAGATTATTCTGTCGCGTATTTCGATCGCATCGCTGCGTTCAAAGCGCCGTATCACTGACTTTCCATTAAGGCCGGGGCTCATGCACGCTTTGTAGACTTATTAGATATTCATGCATCTACGAAGCACGTATGAGCCCCGCCCTTAATGGAAGTTCAGCGATATGGCGCTTCAAACACAGCGATACGATCAAAATTCACGAAGGAATAATCTTCGATTTCTACACGGGACTGCCACATATGTATGGATTGCCGTAGCCATTCTGCAGCAGTTTAATATGCTCTTTGGGAAAAAGAAGACAATGTGTAAACTACCATAGCAGAATATGGAAGGTAACACTCATTTCTAGTCACACACTAGTGTAAGTACATTAGCCTCATTCCCAAGTCCTGGTTCTGGTCCCAGACCCTTCCACATTAAGAGGTGAAGTGGTTAATTCTAGTGATGCTGGGCAGAGGTCTGGGAACGAGGCTAGCTTGAGTGTCTGTGTGCATATGTGTACCTCCAGCGATCTTTCCTGCTACGTTTGAGGGATAGAGTCCTTCCACCCAGGAAAGTTGGCCTACGGTTGATTTCATCTGACCGTATATCTGGGGGGGAGGGAAAAGGAGGAGAGGGGAGAGAGGAGAGAGAGAGAGGGGGAGGGAAAAGGAGGAGAGGGGGAAAAGGAGAAAAGAGGAGAGAGGAGAGAGAGAGGGGGAGAGGGAAGAGGAGGGGGGAGAGGGAAGAGGAGGGGGGAGAGGGGACAGTATGCAACATTGTAACATATGTTGAAAGTGTCTAGAATTCAAACGCAACATAATTAGGTAGATTTGGGTCTGTCTGGCTTCCTGTTACTTAAACCACTACTGTTAATATCTTAAGGAGCCACACCCCCCATTGCAGAACAGGGAGTCACTACGTGAGACTATATATGATTAAGTGGATTAGCTGTACTGAAAGCAACTGAGAAGCTCATCAGTACCTGTTGGAAACTTTATTTACATGATGATGCAATGTGTGTTTGCCAACAGCTGAGTTAATCCAATTAGAGCGCAGCACTGACTCACGTAAATTAAGGCTCCACCAGAAATGCCTGCCACAGCAAGCAGAATATATAATCTCCGTTTCAACCATTGCCACGGCTTTACTGGTGTGCTGTACGACCTCGAGGGTTGCAGATCTCTCCGATCGTACCAGTACGGATGTAAAAACATCGGCTTGTGGGCTGCAGTGAGAATAGGCGGTGTCCTCCCGCTCGATGATAGTCTGCACAGCTGCATCGCTGTACCAAACCGCCCTCTGGAGCTTACAATCCGTATAGCAGCCATTTCTGAATGCTTATGCTTGCTGCAAGGATAAATGTACGAAAATATTTCTTTCTTGTTGTCAGTTATTTAGAAAAGTAGAAAAAGATTTACGGTAACATAGTTTGCACGTGGTCACCTGACTGCAGGTGAGGTATGTGAGAAAATTATTGTAGGCATTTGTTGGTTTATACACAAAGTGATTAGCAAAGCAGACGGCATTAATGAATTTTGACACGCCAGCCTATTCATGCATGCTCTAGTGGTAATAAAGTGCAGTTTTATTGGCTTCACTGCGTACCGCAATTTATTAGCGAGTCCTCGTGGGGAAATAGTTTTGGGAAGCATTTTATGTCCATTTTAGGAGGTTCTGCAGTCCTTTAGGCTCAGATGTACCGAAGTAAATTTTGCATGAAATCGCTGTTTTAGTAACTCGTAGGGGTGGACTACATTTCACGGTTGATTGTGTACAAGTCATTGGACCTTTTGGCTAATTCGTTTTTCAAGAACTCGATTTGTCCGGAACTTGCGTTGTATCTACCTGAAGAAAGAATACCGACGCCATCGTATCTAAAGAAACAGGAGAAGAAAACAAGAATGTTCCACGTTGGCCACGTAAGTTTGGCAGGTTGGGATAGTTTTGAGAGTACGTCACTTGAGGGGTAACCGATCGACTGCAAAACAGCGTAATTTGCGCGCAATTGCCAAGGGCGGTATTCGAAACCCTGAAGTTTAATACAGTTGTCCCGCCTGAAGCTAATTTTCTGGAGCCAATCGGCGTTCCAACAGGCGCCTTGTTTGGACGAAGGCCTAGTGTAGTGTGAAGGAGTTTAGTTTGTCGGCGACAACCGACTTCTAATAGTTGTAACAAGCGTGAACTATTGGGTGTTGTACCCTAAAACGTGTCGAATTTTGAACTTTCATGAGAGGATAAAAGCGTCTTAAAATGCAAGCCCTACACCCCGAACTGGTACGTTACATGGGCCAACAGAGGGGTGAATTCATAAAGTAGATATTTCGAAAATTCGACTAATTGGTGGGTTCTTTGTTAACAGTCATGTTTTAAAACCTTATTAGATTTGTTTACAGTAAATAGCACGAGTTTGTTTTCTTGTTGTAAGAGTGTTGTTTTGCTGACCATTAATTTAAATTCAAGCAGCAGAAAACTGGAGGTTTACTGCACAGCTGTTTGTCACTTGAAG
The DNA here is from genome assembly GCA_949130485.1 of Agelas oroides. Lineage (NCBI taxonomy): Eukaryota > Metazoa > Porifera > Demospongiae > Agelasida > Agelasidae > Agelas > Agelas oroides. Next base: position 14,077 of record CASBWJ010000069.1, on the reverse strand, counting down.
CATGGAAGGAAAACTGGGAGGGGATGGGATGAGATGACGTCAGATCATTTTTAAACTTGTCGCGTTCCCACGTTCCTGCCCAGCTTTCTGTCGCTTGCTGTACGTAATGCGAAAACTGAACAGAACGGGGCTATGTCAAACAACAATCTCCCGTCTTTTTCTTTTCTCTCTCCACTTCTTTTCTCCTGCTTTTCCCTTCCTCTCTCCTCCTCTCCTTCCTCTCTCCGCCCTCTCTCCTCCTCCTTCTCTCTTCCTCCTTCCTCTCTCCTCCTCTCCTTCCTCTCTCCTCCTCTCCTTCCTCTCTCCTCCTCTCCTTCCTCTCTCCTCCTCTCCTTCCTCTTTCCTCTCTCCTCCTCTCCTTCCTCTCTCCTCCCCTCCTTCCTCTCTCCTCCCCTCCTTCCTCTCTCCTCCCTCTCTCCTCCTCCTCTCTTTCCACTGTTCCCTACAGCCAAGTCCTGTGGCACCGGGAGGTAGTGGAGCAACAAGCGGACCACCAACCTCTGGCCAGCCCTCTTTCAAGCTCTCAGTACCAGAAAGTCTTGATCGGGTCAAAGAAGAGTTTAGCTACCTCCAAGCACAAACCACAAAGTGAGTGGAAGTGTTTGTAATTAAATTTGAGTATAATGCATTAATGTATTAGAATAAAAATTGGAGTACCTTTGATGGGATAGTTTCAGGTCCTGTTTGCAGGAAAAGGCAATTATCTAATTACTAGTTTCAGGGAATTTTGGACAGTGACTTAAGATGGGCCTTAGAATTGACTTGAGAAGCTCTAAAAATTACAAAATGTTCTGGAGTCGGACAGTGGGGAGCATGTGACCAGGCCTCCATGCCACGCCCTCTGCACTAGACATTTGTGCGTCTCAAAAATGAATAATTCACTGTATATCGCATCAGGTAGTTATACTATAACCACATGTCCCTCCAATTATAGACTAATTACAGTAATTTTTAAAAGCATTCCAGCTGCACCATGCATGTGCAGAGAACAGATGAAAACAATCTATATATAGCATGTGCTATTTTACTCCTACTGAGGTTGTGATGTCTAGAGTAAAGAGTGCTTCTGTCCCTCAAAGCATGGACGGTGAAGGGTGGTTCGCATTTGGCAGGAGTAGGGGGCCAACATTGGAAGTTGAATGTATACAGACATTGATCCATGTAGGTAGCTAGGTGTTGTGTAGTGCTAGTGCCAGTGGGAAAATGACATTTATGGATAATTAGATCTGTTGGTTCTGTTCATACACTGCCAAAGTCTACCATGCTCTACCATACTCTACCATATGCTCTGCTATACTCTACCATACTCCACCATACTCTACCATGCTCTGCCATAGTCTATCATACTCCACCATACTCTACCATACTCTACCATACCCTACCATAGTCTACCATACTCTACTCTACTCCACCATACTCTGCCATAATTGTCTCGACAATGCAATACTTTTTAGCATGACTCAGTTTGACAAAACTGCTCTGTATCTCCGAGACATGGCACGATAGCAAACTACATTCCTAAGACAATTCCAACCTGTAATCTCTCTGTCAAATACTGCCAGCAGTCAATAGCCACAGGTGCAAACAGTTGGGCAACAAGGACAAAGCAAAGCTGCTAAAATGCCACTTCTTCAGTGATATCTAACATGTGAAGCCATTCACACATTGCAAAATTTACCAAAGGAGAAATCTGTGCGTTAACAAGTTGGCGTGTAAATTTTACCTTGGACTTTGTGTTCTATTCACTGCCCTTGTGAAAGGCATAGTCTTGCAAGACCCCTTGTTTTAGTACCTTAAGGAGAAGATCCAAATTGATAAGGAAAGACTCGCTTCGAACCCCAGCTTTCCATTCCAGATTTCTTCTTGCAGCTTTTTTCTCGCAAACTTGACGCAGGAATGGAGAGCCCAGGTTTGAGGCTAAGAAGAACATGGTATATTTAGCATGCCAAATGCGTCATAGATAGGTATGGTGGTGGGCAGTACATCGATATTGTTAAGAAATTCATTGCATAATAATTGCACGACACCTGTCTACAGTGGTTACTGTGCCATCTCTTGAGTATTTCTATGGCCACCACTACTCTTGGCCCCAGTTGTACTAATCCTGCGCACAATGACCTGGATGAAACAACCACCTGTCAGTAATGACCAAAAAAATGCTGGTCCCATGGCGACCATTATAGACAGGCTTCACTGTTATCATTAACATGTGAGGTATTGTAATATATATGGTTGCACCTTAAAACGTCTCGGAACTACAGACATGTTATGAGTGCAATGCACCCCAAAAAACCTCAGTATGTTATTTATTATGGATTATGAATAATCTCGGTACTGTGAATTTATTGTGATATTGTTGATCTTGTAATTTTTTTTATAGCAAACAATAATAATGAATGGTATATCGCCCAACGTTATCTAGACTCTTGTGTGTGTGAGCTAGACAGTTAGCCATGTTGCCAGGCCCTCCCCCCCCCCCCCCCCCTAGTTTCCTACCATGGAGGAAAGGGACAGGTCGGCAGCTGCTGGGAGTCGAAGACCCGGGGCTCCTAGTTGAGCCGCCAGTGCTCCACCACTAGGCTATGACAACTAGACGACCACTAAGAAAGCTGGACAGGGAACAAGGCTCAAGATGGCTGCCATGCGTACATTGCCAGGTGGCTATTCTTTATGTATTATATAATAACAACATAACAGACTTTTTTGCTACAATTGGTAGTAATATTTATCTAAAACTGCATTAAACACAAGTGTGTGTACAAGAGCAGTACAAAGTGTGTATAGTTAAACAAACAAGGCGGCCTTTGAAGAAAGTACTCTGTCGTAAATCAACATGGCTTTGTATCAGCAATCAGCTAGCTACCTTGATTCGAGGTTAGGTATTTGTAGCGACCTTGCCGCTGCGACTTCAGTTGTTAATGAGTCATTTCATTAGGTAGTTTCGTGTCCAACCGTTGTACTCCTGGCTGCGAATGTCAACAGTGTGAGTCGTCCTAAGACTTATAATAGAGGGCATGCATTTACGTCATTGCACCATAGCAACCGTTGCTATGCCACCATCTTGATAGGCAAAATGGACGGTTTTTAATGGGACTTGTGTACTAGTGCGTTGAACTCCCGCAACAAGCACAAGCAACGATCCTACAAGTAGCATTCCTTTTTGTACAGGTATGCTAGCTCTCTGCACAATAAGCTAAATGCATGCTCCATACTTCGAAGCGAGCTCGTAGAATAGGCCTCACCCTATTCATTGCCTCTCAAGATGGCAGCGCATATACGGAAATATGTAGAAATTGCCTGCCGATGACGTCACATCCACGCCCTCTATGGTATCTGTTAGACTGTGTTGGTAGCAGAACAGGATGTTTGTGTTGTAATTCTGTTTTCTTTAGCAAAGAGCTTCTAGCTCCTGTCATGCAAGCCTACCACACCCACAATAACGAACAGCAGCTGTAGAAAATGTGTAAACAGCATTGGTACAGGCCAATAGAAAAACACTAAAAAAAAGTAAAAACAGACTCTGAAAATGAGCGTGATGGATGGAGAAAAAGTCTAGAGTAAAATTTAGCCATGCACAACTAATAGACCACATCCGTCTAGACTAGATGTTTTGACTGTCTCATCAGCTGCACTGCGGTGACCAGGGAATGGTAACTTTTGTATGGGGACTGGTACCTATAGTCTCGTCCCCAGACCCCACCCTCTCACGAGGTGAAACGGTCTGGTGAACCAAGTCGAATTTCTTGGGCTAGCTAGCGCACGCTTTTGCGATAATGTAACCTAGCTAGCAACGTTCAAAACGTTTTGCGGCAAACCCGCTCAAAAAAGGTATGGATACTTGAATGGAGATGAACAAATTTTAGTGTACATAACAATTACCGATCTCACGATCTCATTGGTCCTTACCACATATAAGCCCAAGGAATTCGACTTTGTTCACCAGACCGTTTCTCACTGGGAGACGCACGCAGGCTGGGCACAAGACTAACTGCTACCTAATGCGAGGCCAGTTGCAGGAGTTAAGGGCTGTCAGTGGGTCGCAGAAGGGGTGGCCACCAATTGATTTCAGGCGGTTCAAGTTTCAAAAAGCAGCTGTGAACCCTCTTCTTCACGGCTTCGTGGGCGGGGAGATGAGAGTAGTTTGCGCGCGCGTGTGGGCTTCTTGTTTTGAGGAGTGCCTCCACCCATCTTTACTCCCCCCCTCTTGTCTCAAGTGTCGAGGCCGGCCTGCCAGTGATACATTAGAAGGTGCTGGGGCTTTGTCTCAGTGTAACTGAGCCATCCAATAATTGTGGTGTACATGTACGTCTGCAGATCATCAAAACTGGGCCTAGTATTTCTGCCTGTTGGTTTCCTGTGCTAACAGTGCTAATTATGTGTTGACTTTTTGACTTAAAATGATCTGTTGTGTGTGTATCAAAGCATGGTCATCCCACATGCATAAAATGATCTGTTGTGTGTGGATCAAAGCATGGTCATCCCACATGCACAATTCTTACATTTGAACTATGAAGAATGAGACTATACATTGGTGACTTGGGCAGAGATTTTGTAGGCCCACACATGCATGTATTGTTGATTTGGCCAACATTATGAAATTTTCACTGTGGCTTTGAGACTTTTTAACAGCATACAAAGCGACATGGTAAGCAGCTCCTATTTTCTCGTCGCCAAGCCTACAGTTGCACACTAGCTTGCATGAGTGACTCCCCCCCTCCCTCCCTTTTGTGTTCAGGGATTTCAATTGTTTGCAACAAGCTCAATACATTTTCCTCCTCTTTATCACATTACACAGACAATGCATTTGGTTTTGACAAACTATCACACAGGGACCGATAGACCTTTGTACATGAAATATTTTGTAATCTTGTGAACACCGTAGTGTTCAGCTATTGGGCATTTTCTTGGCTAGCCATAAATGGGCTTTCAAGTTGTAGTAGTGTGTGTGTCGATGGCTGGCTTCCCAAAAAGCTTCAATTATTGGGGCCCTGTCAACACTTGTAATGGCTTTTTATAGCCATTAAAAGTGCTTAGTGGCTTTGTATGCATCATGCGTGATGAGCTGGCATTGGCTAAGTGCTCTGGGTGCAGTTACTTTTGTGTAATAGCCCAGTGTCCACACGACAAGTAGCCATCATGTTCCCTGCCCGGCTTGTGTGTAAGAGCTTGGATTAATTCTGCTGCATCTAGCAAAGATGTGCTTATAATATGTACTGTGAACATATGTGCTTTACATGAACAACGTACGATAAAGAACATTTGAGCTTTTGGCGTACAGTTTAGTGCTCATGTGACAGGTACCACTGTTCCCAGGCCCGCCCAGCTTTTGACCTTGTCTTGCCTCTCACGGTAAGTGTTTGTGCCCCAGGAGAGCCTGGGAATGAGGCTGTGAGGTGTGGGTGCCCCAGGAGAGCCTGGGAATGAGGCTGTGAGGTGGGTGCCCCAGGAGAGCCTGGGAATGAGGCGGTGAGGTGGGTGCCCCAGGAGAGCCTGGGATTGAGGCTGTGAGGTGGGTGCCCCAGGAGAGCCTGGGAATGAGGCTGTGAGGTGGGTGCCCCAGGAGAGCCTGGGATTGAGGCTGTGAGGTGGGTGCCCCAGGAGAGCCTGGGATTGAGGCTGTCAGGTGGGTGCCCCAGGAGAGCCTGGGAATGAGGCGGTGAGGTGGGGCAATATGTGAGATTGGTATCAACTCAGACAGATACGGAGTGAAGGTAGTTTTGGGGAACTGAAGACCTATCTCTGCTATTCTACTATGCTCTACTAGACTCACAGATTTGGAAGACAAAACGAAATGCTATCAGTTACAACGCTACACATGTACTGTTGCTTGTCGTAGTGTATGTTGTGGGTCTTTGTAGGTACAGTGTATCCTCCATGGTTTGTACAGCTGCCCTCATTCATGATATAACCAAGATTAAGACCTTGCTCGAGGAAATTATTTACAGTACAATGCTATGCGTAGCTGATGTTTGATGGCATGGTCCATGCAATCGGGAGGCTCAACAGTACATACAGCGATTAGTTGAAGTGTTCGCAGGCGCTGGCCTTCTTGTGAGGACGTATGACTGGTCATCCTAGTGCTACTATGAAACTAGTGCGTGGTGTTCTTGTAAATGTATCGAATAGCCGTAAACGTATCGACTAGCCAAAATCGTAGTCATCAAGTTTAGTTGCCACTGATTAATCGACTAATTGTTCCAACTCTACTCGCCTGAATTTGCACACAGCTGTACCGCACCCCTCTTGTCATCTGGAGGTGGTCACGTACCCACGAAAACCATCTATAGCCAATCTTCTCCCAAGAAGTTAGCTTACCAACTTTTCGTACTGGAAGTGAAGTATCCAGCTGGGAGTAATCTGGTGGAGGTCTTATCAGAACAATGAAACACTTCCTGATCTACCGAACTTCCCACGCTAGCCCAAAACAAACACAGCCACCCTCACCCACGCTGTGTCTGAAAGAACGACAAGCTATATAATTGAAGCTGAACTAAAAAATATCAACTAAATGAATCACAGCTGAATTTTCACTTGGAGTATGAAAATACAGTGCATTGTGGAGAGCAGTGGGGTTTGTGGTACAGTTAAGTTGTTCACTAACAATGTGTGGTCCGACACAACGAAGCTAGATGATGATAAAAGGATTCACCTTTTCCTTCCAGTAGCTTCTCAGTTGACTCCTGCGTAAATGAGTTCTCTGTTACTGACTTGAAATCAGTAAACTTTTTGCAAATGTTTCGACTGAAAATGAAACGCAGGCAAACACAGACATAGCTCTACCACTGAGCTACGACAACCAGACAACAGCCAGCCCTCAGTGAACAAAATTGAATTTCTTGGTCATATTCCCAAAATGTGGTGAAGACCAAATGAGATGGCAACATTGTTAATTGTTATGTAGCACTTCCCTAACAACAGTAAATCTCTACTTGGGTATCCAAAACATTCATTTTTTGAGTGGGTGTGCGCCAAATGCTGGGAACGTTGCTAGGTCACACACCCGGCAGCCACTCAGAATGTACTTTGTCAGGGTTCAACTGGACAATTCAACCTTGAAGCAAACATAAGAAATCCTTATCATACCGTAAGCTATGAAAGAAGAGTAGAATGTCCCCAACTGGAGAATTCCGCCCAAGATAAAAGCACACAAGAAAACGAACTTTATTCACAGTTTACCTAGAAGTGCATGCTAGCTAAACTGTGGGATTCCTGTGGCCGTTCTGGCCACTTGTGTCCTACATGGGTGCCCCACACTGCGGTACAAACTCACTTATCACTTCATGAATACTGGCCACTTGTACTCCAAATTGTACTCTTAATGTACAATTGCAGGTGGTAAAGTTATGCTTTGCAACCTCACAAAGACGCAACTGGCGGCGCCCAGCACCCTCGTACACTTGTACACTCGTACACATGCTCACCACGTCCCAGAGTGTAGCTGCTGCGTGTACTAGCAGGTCGTGTGTACAGGTATCTGAAAGAGGCGTTTCACACGCAATCTTGTACCCAGATTGAAATTTTGCTGTCTGTGTCTGGAGATTTCTACTAACAAGAAATTGTTTGACCATTTTAATGACTGCACGCTGGTACCAAGAATTCTATTGTGCCCATTCCCCACTCTCTGTCACCTTCTCCCCTCCCTCCCTCCCTCCCTCCCTCCCTTCCTCCCTCCCTCTCCCTTCCCTCCCCCCCTCATTCATGACACAAGCCATGTGCTACAGCCCTAGTTTTGCTCCTATTCACCACCAGTGAATTTTACCCATGAATTTCTGGCCAGGGTTTCATAAACCATGAATATCATTATCTTGTTAGTGGGTGTGATTCATCAACCTGTTAATATCAGCACCATGAATATTCTCCATAGATTCATACATGTGGGGTCTTTCTTCAGTAGGATGTCATAGAAATTGAATGTATTGTGCTTGTATGTGGAGGGTGATGTCATTGATGGTGTGTGTGATAAGAATCATGAGATTTTATGTGGTAGGGCTTTAGGTCAGTGTGTGTGTGTGTGTGTGTGTGTGTGTGTGTGTGTGTGTGTGTGTGTGTGTGTGTGTGTGTGTGTGTGTGTGTGTGTGTGTGTGTGTATGTGTATGCATTGTGTGTGTGCATATGTGTGTGTGTGCATTGTGTGTGTGTGTGTGTGTGCTTGAAACCATGTGACACGTGCCAGCTTATCACTGAAACTACAGTTCATGCATCCTTATCCTCTGGGATATTTCCCTCCATTGTCTGCTAGCACCACATTGAATACAAGTGCTGTCTCGTGTTTTTTAAATTTAATTATGATTATGATGAAATATGTCAGCTCGTATTGTGGGTAGTATTATGAGTGATTTGTGTTTGTTAGAGTGTGGAGTGGAGGGAGGGGGAGAGGGGAGAGGGAGGGAGGGGGGAGGGAGAGAGGGAGAGAGGGAGAGAGAGAGGGGGGAGGGAGGGAGGGAGAGAGGGGGGAGGGAGGGAGGAAGAGAGTGAGAGGAGGCTGAAGGGAGGGAGAGAGGAAGTGAGGAAAGGAGGGGAGGGAGGAGGGAGAAATGGGAGAGAGGGAAGGAGGGAGGGAGGATGGAGGGTTAAGAACCCAGGATGCAAGAAACATGGTTCACGTCATCAAATTTCATCTTCATCAGACCTGACACGCATGATTTCTTCTCCCCCCTTATGTAGCACATGTAGCACATGAGAGTCATGTGCCGCAATGTATTGGGCATACTATACCCAATATAGTACACACACACACTTGGGTGATCACACCCTACTTGACGCAATCATAAGGGTTTTTTTAAAATTGTGAATGTGAGCTGTGGATGAGTAGGATGGGGTGATAAGCTAGCCACTTGGTAGCTTATGTAGTCAGACAATGGCTAACAAAACTGACTAGTTCTTTAGTTGTAACAACATCTGTCATGGGACTGAAGTGAGCCATGGGTATTCATGGCGCATATTTCGTCTACCTTGTGCTGCTGTTTGGACACAAGGAGGTTCTGCTATCAGTGGTATGGCGGGCTGTCACAACACCGACTTGCCAGCATAGCTCTACCTACCACAAACAATCCAGATAAGGCCAGCAATGATTTTGCGCAAAATATTCATGGCATGAAATTTATCCAAGAAATTCATGATGCGATGATTTCTCTTTGTGCGTGTTTTATGATAATTCCAAGCATAGCTGGGGAACACATTCTTTCATGTACGTACGTACCACTCGGAGGCTCACTCCAAGACTTTGACCAGCTTGGAGGCTCCCTCCCAGACCTTTGACTAGCTTGGAGGCTCGCTCCCAGACCTTTGACTAGCTTTCTGTTGCTTGCAGTACATTATCTGCTCAGCTTATACCCACATCAAGAGTGCATAAGAATGGGTGGCTTGAGTAAGAACGTACAACTCCAGTAGAAGCCCATAGTCTGGTCAAAATTATTGAACCGTACTAAAACACCCAGTCACATGCTTAGCAACAATGGCTTATGTCTACACAGCATGCGCACGTTTTACTATTTTTAGTACTGGCGGTAAATTCTGACCGGTTTCAAATCCTACAGAGTTTCACACTCTTACTCTAGCCGCCCGTTCGTATGGGCTCTTGCCCACATATAAGTACCATTATAGTCTCATTCCCAGGCCTGGGCCCAGCTTCTACCAGTATAGTCTCATTCCCAGGCCTGGGCCCAGCTTCTACCAGTATAGTCTCATTCCCAGGCCTGGGCCCAGCTTCTACCAGTATAGTCTCATTCCCAGGCCTGGGCCCAGTTTCTACCACTATGATAATCACCTGCCCAGCTTCCAGTACAGTGGAACCTCGCTTATCTGAACCTCCGGCTGCTCGGATTGTCCGGCCTCGATCTCTGCACGTTCTATTTAACACCCATGCTGCACACGGAGCAAAGTAGTTGTTCTAGATTGTTAGAACACCCGAAGATGCTGGAATTTTGAATGTTCAAAGCCTGAAGAGGCCGAAATACGATGATTGTTTGCACCGACGATGGATCACATGACAGGAAAAGTGCTATTAATGATACAATATAGACCTTATTTGCATGATGATTCACATATCCAGCTATTTCGCTTATCTGGCCATGGTCTGGTCCTGTTGTAGCCGGATAAGCGAGGGTCCACTCTACTACAATAACATGCATGGCTGTGAACATCTCGTGTAGGCCGCTCCCAGGCCTCTGGCACAGCTGTCTGTTGCTTGCAGTACGTCCCTTGTCTTTTGTCATCTCAGCTTATACCCTCGTCTCAAGCTTTGTCTCATTCCCAGGCCCCTAGTCTCATGCCCAGACCCCACCCGAGAGGAGAGGGTCTGGTGACATTCGGCCGATTCCTTGGACTTCATTAACATTGATTGCTTTCTGGGGAGAAGTTTCCATCCACCAATCACATTGTAGGAAGCACAATCTGTAGTGCGATACTGGAAAACTTTTGACTACTTCAGCATGATGACACAGCGGTGCGTAAATTAGTTATCAGTTCTCAACTATGCATACAGCAAGCTATGAATTTTTAATGAAGCCCGAGGAATCAGCCAAATGTCACCAGACCTTTTGCGCGCGGTTGGGGTCTGGGCGTGAGACTACCAGCCCCCACTACGTACTGAAGTGCTGGAAAGCTTGGAACAATGCTACACTGATCTGGTTTACCATATATGGATATCTGTAAATGGAGAAAACCACGTAGCATTTCCTGTTGAATTACAATTTGCCTTCTTCCTCAATCGTTTTCAGTTTCTGTTCTCATGAAGCAGGAGGAAGAAGCTGTCCACCAGCCTAGGTGATAGAGTAGAAAAGATTTAAGCAGCCATCTTGTTCTGATACCCCAAGTGGAGAGGATCTGGTGAAATTCAGCTGATTCATTGATCATCATTAACTTTTCAGTCAGGAATTTTATACTACCAATCACATTTTAGAAAACTTGATCTGTAGTTGCAGCACTGGGGAGCTGGGTGGGTCCTTGGCTGCTTTAGCATGACAGCAAAATGAAGGGTACTGGAAGGGGGGAGGAGGGGGGGGGGGGGGGGGGGGGGGGGGCAGCTGTGTCTAATTGGAGCAAAGGACTTTGTCGCGCCTAAATTAGACACGCCTGCCCCCAATTTACCATTTGTCATATCCTATATTCAAACACTGAATATGTTGAAGTGTTGTAACTTATATCTGTTTGGTAGCACATGTCCTGAGTCTTGTGTGTCAGTAGTCCCCTGAGGTATCAGGTGTCCAGTTACAGCTGCTGGGAATGAGTGGGGTATTGTGTTTCATGGCTGCAGTCTGGTGACGGCTCCAACACATACTAGAGGGCTATCGGGTTACAAGGTCAAAGGTCAAGCAGGTCAAGCTATCAGAAGTCAGCAGTTTTATTTTTTGCCTTCCTCCTTACACCCTCCATCCTCTCCTCCCTCCCTCCTTCTCCCTCTCTCCCTCCTTCTCCTCCCCTCCTCCCCTCCTCTCTCTTTCTCTCTCCCTTCCTCAATTTCCCAGGTCCCTTGTCATGCTAGAGTCAATAATCTAACAAGTGTGTATCCCTCTCTTTCCCCTTTCTTCTCTCTTCCCCCTCTCTCCCCCCTCTCCTCCCCCCTCTCCTTCCCTCTCCCTCCTTCTCTCTTTCTCCCTCTCCTTCCCCCTCTCTTCCCCCCTCTCCTTCCCCCTCTCCTTCCCTCTCCCTCTCCTCTTTCTTCCTCCCTTCTCGATCCCTTCCCTGTTTCCCCCTTGCCAAAGAGTCAACAATCTGCTAAGTGTATATGATTTTTAAGCTTTGTGTTTCTGTTTAGAAATGGGTATCCAGGATGTATTGGTTTACATTAGCAACTGTTGAACACTCCTGTTCATAATGAACTACAAACTATCCGCTCTTTACGCAAACCGAAGAACAAAATTTGCTAAATTCTTTGATCGAGCCAGATGAACTAGTGACACCCCCAGAGTTTTCAAAACACTAAGTGTTTCCATATCAAAACATGTCTGGATTCTTATCATTGCGATCTCGATTGTGGCACAGTTTTGAAAATGTGTACAGAAAAACAAACTCGAAAAGTTACAAATTTACCCCTAGAGTGAAATAAACAACAATGGTGATCGTTTTAAGAGTGGGAAGTGCGATACATACTGCCCTTGTAAAAAGGAATCTTTCGAGTTATTTGACCTCTTTAAGCATCAAATACCACACTTTGCAAACGCTTCCAGCCTAATTGTTTAGCAACAATAAAAAGGTCACATATTTTGTGAATTCGCGTCTAATTCTAACGCGCTTAAAACTTATTTATTTATGATTTGTTGAGTCAATTAAAGGTCACATTTCTCAGACAAATTAGCACTTCTCGACAATTGTTTAACCTGTTCTCATGTAAACAAACAAGCCAGGCGTGTTAAGTGGGTCACACTCATTCAAATAAGCTTCTGAATTGTATTCTCTAATTAAAGGTCACACAGCTCTGTGGATTCAATTTCTCGGGAATGTTGAATTTGTTTAAACTTAGCCGTTGGCTGTCACCCCCTCCAAGAGAGAGAGTGAGGGGTCAATAATTTTGACATTCCTGGGTTCAAATTAGCCTACGTCACTCACTGTGCGTTTACTGTACTCTGCCATATTCAACCGTGCTCTCAGTTGTCATAGTACCCCCCTCCCTCCATCCCTCTCTTCCTTCTCTTTCCTCCCCTCCCCTCCCCTCCCCTCCCCTCCCCTCCCCTCCTTCTCCGCTCTTTCCCTCCAATCCCCTAGCTTCCTTCCCCCCCTACCCCCTCCTCACTCCCCCTCTCTCCATCCTCCAGTCCTCTCTCTTCCTTTCTCCTCCCCCTCCTTTGTCCTGCCTTTATTACTAACAAACCTTCTGTGACCTACGTATTGTGCAGCTGCTGTTGTTTCCCTTAGTCCAACAAGATAAACCATCACTTGTTGTAAAACCATCTCTTGTTGTTAAACACTCATGCATTGTTAAACCATCACCTCTTGTTAAACCATCACTTGTTGTTAAACCATCACTTGTTGTTAAACCATCACTTGTTGTTAACCATCACTTGTTGTTAAACCATCACTTGTTGTTAAAAACACTCACGCGTTGTTAAACACTCACACATTGTTAAACCATCACTTGTTGTTAAACACTAATGCGTTGTTAAACACTCACGCGTTGTTAAACCATCACTTGTTGTTAAACACTCACGCATTATTAAGCCATCACTTGTTGTTAAACACTCACGCGTTGTTAAACACTCACACGTTGTTAAACCATCACTTGTTGTTAAACCATCACTTGTTGTCAAACACTCACGCGTTGTTAAACACTCACACGTTGTTAAATCATCACTTGTTGTTAAACCATCACTTGTTGTCAAACACTCGCGTGTTGTTAAACCATCACTTGTTGTTAAACCAACACTTGTTGTTAAACCATCGCTTGTTGTTAAACCAACACTTGTTGTTAAACCATCGCTTGTTGTTAAACCATTGGCTTGTTGTTAAACCAACACTTGTTGTTAAACCATCACTTGTTGTTAAACACTTACGCGTTGTTAAACACTCACGTGTTGTAAACCATCACTTGTTGTTAAGCCATCACTTGTTGTTAAACCATCACTTGTTGTTAAACCATCACTTGTTGTTAAACCATCACTTGTTGTTAAACCATCACTTGTTGTTAAACACTCACGTGTTGTTAAGCCATCGCTTGTTGTTAAACCATCACTTGTTGTTAAACCAACACTAGCAGTACGTGGTGAGGGAGACCTTTGTGATGAGAGAGACCCTTTATTATGTGGGCGTGAGATTGTCTGTCTATCATGCATCCACATACCTCTCACCTCTTCCTATTACGCACCCTTCCCCCTCCCATCCCCCCTCCCCCCTCCTCCCCCTCCCATCCCCCACTTCCCTCCTCCTTACAGTTTGAAGAGAGAACTGGAAAAGATAACCAATGAAAAGGCAGAGATACACAGACATTACATCATGGTAAGTCAACAGCTGTGTAACAGACCTTTGTGTTTCCAGCTGAAATATGTGAATGTGCAAAAATAGAGAAGGAAGGGCATTTCATCACGTGAATGACATCACTTGTCTGTTTAGGTAGACAGAGAGGGGAGGGGGGTCCAAGCCATCT
>CASBWJ010000068.1:0-2500 GCA_949130485.1 Agelas oroides | reverse complement strand
CGGTGCAACAGAACTGCAACTCCCAAAACTCTGCATTCCAAGACCAGTGGCCGGCAACTGGTACAACGGTTGGGCCACCAGAATTGTCTTCTTGCTGCTACCGAGCCAGCCGGGCAATGCTTCTGCTCCCTTCAAGCGCAGCACCCCAGTAATGCACTCGGCAGCACTACGTCTGCTCCGAACAACACTCGTACACATCGAGGAGGACGGCTGCTGGCTCATCTGACCAACCTCAGCACAGCTCAACCAAACACACTCCTCCTCACATATAGGGAAAACAGGTAGTTTCATTAACACATTTGTCAAAACACTCATAGTGGTTGCCTGGTAACTAAGTGCCAACTTTGGCGCGCACCGATACCACTTCCGCCGACTTACTCTAAGGAATGGTATCGCCGCTACTACCGACGCCCCATTCGTGGGAGAAGTTGAGAATTTTCCCCCCAAAAGGGCATCGGTGGTACTCCAAAAATGGGACTTAGTCTCCAGAGCAACTACAAAAGTTCAACTTAGTCTCCAGAGCGAGATTTCCCCCCCTCTCTATCTTGTGCTCGCGCAGGGGCTTCCTTCCACTATCAACACCGTTAACCGCATCAAAACCACAAAAATCCAGCATGTCATGAATATAATTAACACTTGACTGCAGTTAAGCGTTAATTCCATCAACCAGAATACCTTGATATGGATGCAAAGCAAGCTCGGAAGCATTCGTGGCCATGTTGATCTGCTACTCCATGTTTACCACGCATTGCACGTGCTCTTCATTAAAAACCGGTTCCCAGTTTTGAGAATGTTTTCGGAATGGGACTGGACACCCTATGTCGGTTTACGGTATAGCCTCGTTCTCAGGCCGTTCCCGCCTCCAGTTTTTGATCGCTTGCATAAAAACGGAGGGGGAAGGCCTGGGAGAAAGAGTCACGTGCGTGATGTCAGGTAGACGTGAGGGTACACGTGAGGGAGGCGGTGCCCGATCGTTGTAATTCACTAACTTTGCGTTGATCAGCCTCGAGTCTACCAAACAACGAGCTGTATTGACGCTCTTTCTAATGTTACAGTCTCAAGTTCTTGGACAAGATATTACAAGAAGGACCTTGAGATTATTCGTCGGGCACCGCCCCCCCACCCTCACGTCTACCTGACATTCTCAAAACTGGGAACGAGGCTATTTACGGTACAGTATCAGTCTACCAATTTCAAATCTGTGTGGAATCGGAATGTAACCGTTCATTTGCCCTACTGAGTATGTGTGTCAGATAACATCTGGTAGGCGATCTGAACTGGTCAGACGTTCGGTAGGTTAAACCAGAAGTATGCACTACATCCTACTATACTACCGATGCACTTTGTGAGCGTGAATTGCTAAAGTTTGAGCTGGGTCTGGCCCTTGAGATTGAGATTACTTGTTGAATGACTTGTGTAGAAAGCGAGCACAGTTGATATAGTTGAGGTTAATCCGCAGTGTATGTGGGCAGCTGCGTTGCATTATAATGCTATGCCACTGTAGATATAGAAGTTTGTGTATGAAAGTAGTGAATAGGTGCTAGTATGGGAATGAGTTAGAAAGGGTAGGCGTATACTAGTCGGCTATGGAAGTAGGTGGGCATCAAGTGCAGGATAGGCGATACACCCTAGGCAAATATAAGCGCCGCAGGAAATTTTGATGTGAAGCCATACAAATGCACCACATTTTGAGGGGGTGAGGCCATACAAACGCGAAGCTTTTGGGAAATGAACATTGCCTTGAACTTTGGGTAAGCAGGATCCACTGTTATTGCAGTTCCGCCATCACATGTCTTGGGTCCAACCTCACAACCCAATACCACAACTGTCGGAGGCAAGTAGAACGATTACCTCGTGGCACATTGAAAACAGTCTTGTCCAGAATAACTGAATAACTGGCATGTTGAAACAGTCTAGTCCAGAATAACTGAATAACTGGCATGTTGAAACAGAATAACTAAATAACTGGCATGTAGAGTCTTGTCCAGAATAGCTAATAACTGGCACATTGAAAATAAATCTTGTCGAGAACAATAACTGATACAGTGCACTCATTGCAAGCATTACATACATTACACTTAATGCAACACAATGGAAAACTAGAAGTACTAAAGAAATTGATATAGAACTGCAGGCACACACTAAAACAGTTATCTGTGATGTGAACAAGCTTCACCTGTAGGAGAGAAAGAGTAGGTGATACAGTGCACAACTACCCAGGATGTATGGAAATCTGAAACTACAAGTAGTAGAAGAAATTGATATAGAACTGCAGGCACACACACTACAACAGTGAACTTCATACTCCAGGATGTGAAGTGAAAGAGGATTGTCAAGGCATACCACCACTCAAGACGTATGCAAATGGCAGCAGTACATGGGAAGAAAGTCCACACAAGCAGTGCAACATTTACAACCCAGGATGTGAGGTGATCAGATTTGCAAGGACTTTCAAGGGCGATACAACATGGTCTACCAACTCCACCACTCAGGATGTAAC
>CASBWJ010000067.1:5000-7500 GCA_949130485.1 Agelas oroides | reverse complement strand
GCTCTAGAATTACTACGGTTATCCAAGTAGTAAGGAACCATCAAATAAACTATAACTGATTTAATGAGCCATTCGCAGTTTCACAGTATAGAAGCGTTTATACTTAGACATGCATGGCTTAGTCTTTGAGACAAGCATATGACTACTGGCAGGATCAACCAGGTAACTATCGTGTGGCAACTGCATTGCCCACGACCTCTGCTCTCAGGCAGAAAGCCGGTGCCCACACAGGTCACTCAAACTTTCTCACTTGCAAAGCCCTCGCTCACAACACCACCAATTCGAGCACAACAGCTGGCAAGAAGGCCGGCACTCGTGCTCGAGTCCATGTGAACCACCAAAGGTCCACAATTATCCACAATGGAGACGTTTCTTCCACGGTGCAACAGAACTGCAACTCCCAAAACTCTGCATTCCAAGACCAGTGGCCGGCAACTGGTACAACGGTTGGGCCACCAGAATTGTCTTCTTGCTGCTACCGAGCCAGCCGGGCAATGCTTCTGCTCCCTTCAAGCGCAGCACCCCAGTAATGCACTCGGCAGCACTACGTCTGCTCCGAACAACACTCGTACACATCGAGGAGGACGGCTGCTGGCTCATCTGACCAACCTCAGCACAGCTCAACCAAACACACTCCTCCTCACATATAGGGAAAACAGGTAGTTTCATTAACACATTTGTCAAAACACTCATAGTGGTTGCCTGGTAACTAAGTGCCAACTTTGGCGCGCACCGATACCACTTCCGCCGACTTACTCTAAGGAATGGTATCGCCGCTACTACCGACGCCCCATTCGTGGGAGAAGTTGAGAATTTTCCCCCCAAAAGGGCATCGGTGGTACTCCAAAAATGGGACTTAGTCTCCAGAGCAACTACAAAAGTTCAACTTAGTCTCCAGAGCGAGATTTCCCCCCCTCTCTATCTTGTGCTCGCGCAGGGGCTTCCTTCCACTATCAACACCGTTAACCGCATCAAAACCACAAAAATCCAGCATGTCATGAATATAATTAACACTTGACTGCAGTTAAGCGTTAATTCCATCAACCAGAATACCTTGATATGGATGCAAAGCAAGCTCGGAAGCATTCGTGGCCATGTTGATCTGCTACTCCATGTTTACCACGCATTGCACGTGCTCTTCATTAAAAACCGGTTCCCAGTTTTGAGAATGTTTTCGGAATGGGACTGGACACCCTATGTCGGTTTACGGTATAGCCTCGTTCTCAGGCCGTTCCCGCCTCCAGTTTTTGATCGCTTGCATAAAAACGGAGGGGGAAGGCCTGGGAGAAAGAGTCACGTGCGTGATGTCAGGTAGACGTGAGGGTACACGTGAGGGAGGCGGTGCCCGATCGTTGTAATTCACTAACTTTGCGTTGATCAGCCTCGAGTCTACCAAACAACGAGCTGTATTGACGCTCTTTCTAATGTTACAGTCTCAAGTTCTTGGACAAGATATTACAAGAAGGACCTTGAGATTATTCGTCGGGCACCGCCCCCCCACCCTCACGTCTACCTGACATTCTCAAAACTGGGAACGAGGCTATTTACGGTACAGTATCAGTCTACCAATTTCAAATCTGTGTGGAATCGGAATGTAACCGTTCATTTGCCCTACTGAGTATGTGTGTCAGATAACATCTGGTAGGCGATCTGAACTGGTCAGACGTTCGGTAGGTTAAACCAGAAGTATGCACTACATCCTACTATACTACCGATGCACTTTGTGAGCGTGAATTGCTAAAGTTTGAGCTGGGTCTGGCCCTTGAGATTGAGATTACTTGTTGAATGACTTGTGTAGAAAGCGAGCACAGTTGATATAGTTGAGGTTAATCCGCAGTGTATGTGGGCAGCTGCGTTGCATTATAATGCTATGCCACTGTAGATATAGAAGTTTGTGTATGAAAGTAGTGAATAGGTGCTAGTATGGGAATGAGTTAGAAAGGGTAGGCGTATACTAGTCGGCTATGGAAGTAGGTGGGCATCAAGTGCAGGATAGGCGATACACCCTAGGCAAATATAAGCGCCGCAGGAAATTTTGATGTGAAGCCATACAAATGCACCACATTTTGAGGGGGTGAGGCCATACAAACGCGAAGCTTTTGGGAAATGAACATTGCCTTGAACTTTGGGTAAGCAGGATCCACTGTTATTGCAGTTCCGCCATCACATGTCTTGGGTCCAACCTCACAACCCAATACCACAACTGTCGGAGGCAAGTAGAACGATTACCTCGTGGCACATTGAAAACAGTCTTGTCCAGAATAACTGAATAACTGGCATGTTGAAACAGTCTAGTCCAGAATAACTGAATAACTGGCATGTTGAAACAGAATAACTAAATAACTGGCATGTAGAGTCTTGTCCAGAATAGCTAATAACTGGCACATTGAAAATAAATCTTGTCGAGAACAATAACTGATACAGTGCACTCATTGCAAGCATTACATACATTACACTTAATGCAACACAATGGAAAACTAGAAGTACTAAAGAAATTGAT
>CASBWJ010000066.1:20000-22500 GCA_949130485.1 Agelas oroides | reverse complement strand
TACGTCTTGAGTGGTGGTATGCCTTGACAATCCTCTTTCACTTCACATCCTGGAGTATGAAGTTCACTGTTGTAGTGTGTGTGCCTGCAGTTCTATATCAATTTCTTCTACTACTTGTAGTTTCAGATTTCCATACATCCTGGGTAGTTGTGCACTGTATCACCTACTCTTTCTCTCCTACAGGTGAAGCTTGTTCACATCACAGATAACTGTTTTAGTGTGTGCCTGCAGTTCTATATCAATTTCTTTAGTACTTCTAGTTTTCCATTGTGTTGCATTAAGTGTAATGTATGTAATGCTTGCAATGAGTGCACTGTATCAGTTATTGTTCTCGACAAGATTTATTTTCAATGTGCCAGTTATTAGCTATTCTGGACAAGACTCTACATGCCAGTTATTTAGTTATTCTGTTTCAACATGCCAGTTATTCAGTTATTCTGGACTAGACTGTTTCAACATGCCAGTTATTCAGTTATTCTGGACAAGACTGTTTTCAATGTGCCACGAGGTAATCGTTCTACTTGCCTCCGACAGTTGTGGTATTGGGTTGTGAGGTTGGACCCAAGACATGTGATGGCGGAACTGCAATAACAGTGGATCCTGCTTACCCAAAGTTCAAGGCAATGTTCATTTCCCAAAAGCTTCGCGTTTGTATGGCCTCACCCCCTCAAAATGTGGTGCATTTGTATGGCTTCACATCAAAATTTCCCGCGGCGCTTATATTTGCCTAGGGTGTATCGCCTATCCTGCACTTGATGCCCACCTACTTCCATAGCCGACTAGTATACGCCTACCCTTTCTAACTCATTCCCATACTAGCACCTATTCACTACTTTCATACACAAACTTCTATATCTACAGTGGCATAGCATTATAATGCAACGCGGCTGCCCACATACACTGCGGATTAACCTCAACTATATCAACTGTGCTCGCTTTCTACACAAGTCATTCAACAAGTAATCTCAATCTCAAGGGCCAGACCCAGCTCAAACTTTAGCAATTCACGCTCACAAAGTGCATCGGTAGTATAGTAGGATGTAGTGCATACTTCTGGTTTAACCTACCGAACGTCTGACCAGTTCAGATCGCCTACCAGATGTTATCTGACACACATACTCAGTAGGGCAAATGAACGGTTACATTCCGATTCCACACAGATTTGAAATTGGTAGACTGATACTGTACCGTAAATAGCCTCGTTCCCAGTTTTGAGAATGTCAGGTAGACGTGAGGGTGGGGGGGCGGTGCCCGACGAATAATCTCAAGGTCCTTCTTGTAATATCTTGTCCAAGAACTTGAGACTGTAACATTAGAAAGAGCGTCAGCTCGTTGTTTGGTAGACTCGAGGTCTGATCAAACGCAAAGTTTGTGAATTACAACGATCGGGCACCGCCCCCCTCACGTGTACCCTCACGTCCTACCTGACATCACGCACGTGACACATTCTCCCAGGCCTTCACCCTCCTGTTTTTATGCAAGCGATCAAAAACTGGAGGCTGGGAACGGCCTTGGGAACGAGGCTATACCGTAAACCGACATAGGGTGTCCAGTCCCATTCCGAAAACATTGTCAAAACTGGGAACCGGTTTTTAATGAAGAGCACGTGCAATGCGTAAACATGGAGTAGCAGATCAACATGGCCACGAATGCTTCCGAGCTTGCTTTGCATCCATATCAAGGTATTCTGGTGATGGAATTAACGCTTAACTGCAGTCAAGTGTTAATTATATTCATGACATGCTGGATTTTTGTGGTTTTGATGCGGTTAACGGTGTTGATAGTGGAAGGAAGCCCCTGCGCGAGCACAAGATAGAGAGGGGGGAAAATCTCGCTCTGGAGAGACTAAGTTGAACTTTTGTAGTTGCTCTGGAGACTAAGTCCCATTTTTGGAGTACCACCGATGCCCTTTGTGGGGGAAAATTCTCAACTTCTCCCACGAATGGGGCGTCGGTAGTAGCGGCGATACCATTCCTTAGAGTAAGTCGGCGGAAGTGGTATCGGGTGCGCGCCAAAGTTGGCACTTAGTTACCAGGCAACCACTATGAGTGTTTGACAAATGTGTTAATGAAACTACCTGTTTTCCCTATATGTGAGGAGGAGTGTGTTTGGTTGAGCTGTGCTGAGGTTGGTCAGATGAGCCAGCAGCCGTCCTCCTCGATGTGTACGAGTGTTGTTCGGAGCAGACGTAGTGCTGCCGAGTGCATTACTGGTGTGCTGCGCTTGAAGGGAGCAGAAGCATTGCCCGGCTGGCTCGTAGCAGCAAGAAGACAATTCTGGTGGCCCAACCGTTG
Organism: Agelas oroides; assembly: GCA_949130485.1. Taxonomy (NCBI): domain Eukaryota; kingdom Metazoa; phylum Porifera; class Demospongiae; order Agelasida; family Agelasidae; genus Agelas; species Agelas oroides. The sequence goes on along the minus strand of CASBWJ010000066.1, from coordinate 20,206 downwards.
TACCAGTTGCGGCCACTGGTCTTGGAATGCAGAGTGTTGGGAGTTGCAGTTCTGTTGCACCGTGGAAGAAACGTCTCCATTGTGGCTAATTGTGGACCTTTGGTGGTTCACATGGACTCGAGCACGAGTGCCGGCCTTCTTGCCAGCTGTTGTGCTCGAATTGGTGGTGTTGTGAGCGAGGGCTTTGCAAGTGAGAAAGTTTGAGT
>CASBWJ010000064.1:5000-7500 GCA_949130485.1 Agelas oroides | reverse complement strand
TTTCTCACTTGCAAAGCCCTCGCTCACAACACCACCAATTCGAGCACAACAGCTGGCAAGAAGGCCGGCACTCGTGCTCGAGTCCATGTGAACCACCAAAGGTCCACAATTATCCACAATGGAGACGTTTCTTCCACGGTGCAACAGAACTGCAACTCCCAAAACTCTGCATTCCAAGACCAGTGGCCGGCAACTGGTACAACGGTTGGGCCACCAGAATTGTCTTCTTGCTGCTACCGAGCCAGCCGGGCAATGCTTCTGCTCCCTTCAAGCGCAGCACCCCAGTAATGCACTCGGCAGCACTACGTCTGCTCCGAACAACACTCGTACACATCGAGGAGGACGGCTGCTGGCTCATCTGACCAACCTCAGCACAGCTCAACCAAACACACTCCTCCTCACATATAGGGAAAACAGGTAGTTTCATTAACACATTTGTCAAAACACTCATAGTGGTTGCCTGGTAACTAAGTGCCAACTTTGGCGCGCACCGATACCACTTCCGCCGACTTACTCTAAGGAATGGTATCGCCGCTACTACCGACGCCCCATTCGTGGGAGAAGTTGAGAATTTTCCCCCCAAAAGGGCATCGGTGGTACTCCAAAAATGGGACTTAGTCTCCAGAGCAACTACAAAAGTTCAACTTAGTCTCCAGAGCGAGATTTCCCCCCCTCTCTATCTTGTGCTCGCGCAGGGGCTTCCTTCCACTATCAACACCGTTAACCGCATCAAAACCACAAAAATCCAGCATGTCATGAATATAATTAACACTTGACTGCAGTTAAGCGTTAATTCCATCAACCAGAATACCTTGATATGGATGCAAAGCAAGCTCGGAAGCATTCGTGGCCATGTTGATCTGCTACTCCATGTTTACCACGCATTGCACGTGCTCTTCATTAAAAACCGGTTCCCAGTTTTGAGAATGTTTTCGGAATGGGACTGGACACCCTATGTCGGTTTACGGTATAGCCTCGTTCTCAGGCCGTTCCCGCCTCCAGTTTTTGATCGCTTGCATAAAAACGGAGGGGGAAGGCCTGGGAGAAAGAGTCACGTGCGTGATGTCAGGTAGACGTGAGGGTACACGTGAGGGAGGCGGTGCCCGATCGTTGTAATTCACTAACTTTGCGTTGATCAGCCTCGAGTCTACCAAACAACGAGCTGTATTGACGCTCTTTCTAATGTTACAGTCTCAAGTTCTTGGACAAGATATTACAAGAAGGACCTTGAGATTATTCGTCGGGCACCGCCCCCCCACCCTCACGTCTACCTGACATTCTCAAAACTGGGAACGAGGCTATTTACGGTACAGTATCAGTCTACCAATTTCAAATCTGTGTGGAATCGGAATGTAACCGTTCATTTGCCCTACTGAGTATGTGTGTCAGATAACATCTGGTAGGCGATCTGAACTGGTCAGACGTTCGGTAGGTTAAACCAGAAGTATGCACTACATCCTACTATACTACCGATGCACTTTGTGAGCGTGAATTGCTAAAGTTTGAGCTGGGTCTGGCCCTTGAGATTGAGATTACTTGTTGAATGACTTGTGTAGAAAGCGAGCACAGTTGATATAGTTGAGGTTAATCCGCAGTGTATGTGGGCAGCTGCGTTGCATTATAATGCTATGCCACTGTAGATATAGAAGTTTGTGTATGAAAGTAGTGAATAGGTGCTAGTATGGGAATGAGTTAGAAAGGGTAGGCGTATACTAGTCGGCTATGGAAGTAGGTGGGCATCAAGTGCAGGATAGGCGATACACCCTAGGCAAATATAAGCGCCGCAGGAAATTTTGATGTGAAGCCATACAAATGCACCACATTTTGAGGGGGTGAGGCCATACAAACGCGAAGCTTTTGGGAAATGAACATTGCCTTGAACTTTGGGTAAGCAGGATCCACTGTTATTGCAGTTCCGCCATCACATGTCTTGGGTCCAACCTCACAACCCAATACCACAACTGTCGGAGGCAAGTAGAACGATTACCTCGTGGCACATTGAAAACAGTCTTGTCCAGAATAACTGAATAACTGGCATGTTGAAACAGTCTAGTCCAGAATAACTGAATAACTGGCATGTTGAAACAGAATAACTAAATAACTGGCATGTAGAGTCTTGTCCAGAATAGCTAATAACTGGCACATTGAAAATAAATCTTGTCGAGAACAATAACTGATACAGTGCACTCATTGCAAGCATTACATACATTACACTTAATGCAACACAATGGAAAACTAGAAGTACTAAAGAAATTGATATAGAACTGCAGGCACACACTAAAACAGTTATCTGTGATGTGAACAAGCTTCACCTGTAGGAGAGAAAGAGTAGGTGATACAGTGCACAACTACCCAGGATGTATGGAAATCTGAAACTACAAGTAGTAGAAGAAATTGATATAGAACTGCAGGCACACACACTACAACAGTGAACTTCATACTCCAGGATGTGAAGTGAAAGAGGATTGTCAAGGCATACCACCACTCAAGACGTATGCAA
>CASBWJ010000063.1:22500-24182 GCA_949130485.1 Agelas oroides | reverse complement strand
GTTGCAATAGTAATTCAACTCAGTACGAGAGGAACCGTTGATTCAGACATTTGGCATTTGCACTTGGCTGAAAAGCCAATGGTGCGAAGCTACCATCTGCTGGATTATGACTGAACGCCTCTAAGTCAGAATCCACGCTAGAAAGCAACGACACATATCCCCTGGAGTTGCAGGCGAGTAGCCTTTAGGAGTCTCTTTGAGGCTCCCTGCACCATTTGTGTCGATTGGCTCCCAGGACTAACTGTTCCTGGGTTGCTGCCGACATGATCAAACTTGGCGATTTCTGGGGCTAGATCCCTTGCAGACGACTTGAATAGGACGGGGTATTGTAAGTGGTAGAGTAGCCTTGCTGCTACGATCCACTGAGATTAAGCCTTCACTGTCCTACAGATCTTTTTTTTTCATGTTCATTTACATCCTGGGATGTGGCACATCAGTTTGTGTGTACCAGTGCCTTTTGCATAGTGTTACATCCTGAGTGGTGGAGTTGGTAGACCATGTTGTATCGCCCTTGAAAGTCCTTGCAAATCTGATCACCTCACATCCTGGGTTGTAAATGTTGCACTGCTTGTGTGGACTTTCTTCCCATGTACTGCTGCCATTTGCATACGTCTTGAGTGGTGGTATGCCTTGACAATCCTCTTTCACTTCACATCCCTGGAGTATGAAGTTCACTGTTGTAGTGTGTGTGCCTGCAGTTCTATATCAATTTCTTCTACTACTTGTAGTTTCAGATTTCCATACATCCTGGGTAGTTGTGCACTGTATCACCTACTCTTTCTCTCCTACAGGTGAAGCTTGTTCACATCACAGATAACTGTTTTAGTGTGTGCCTGCAGTTCTATATCAATTTCTTTAGTACTTCTAGTTTTCCATTGTGTTGCATTAAGTGTAATGTATGTAATGCTTGCAATGAGTGCACTGTATCAGTTATTGTTCTCGACAAGATTTATTTTCAATGTGCCAGTTATTAGCTATTCTGGACAAGACTCTACATGCCAGTTATTTAGTTATTCTGTTTCAACATGCCAGTTATTCAGTTATTCTGGACTAGACTGTTTCAACATGCCAGTTATTCAGTTATTCTGGACAAGACTGTTTTCAATGTGCCACGAGGTAATCGTTCTACTTGCCTCCGACAGTTGTGGTATTGGGTTGTGAGGTTGGACCCAAGACATGTGATGGCGGAACTGCAATAACAGTGGATCCTGCTTACCCAAAGTTCAAGGCAATGTTCATTTCCCAAAAGCTTCGCGTTTGTATGGCCTCACCCCCTCAAAATGTGGTGCATTTGTATGGCTTCACATCAAAATTTCCTGCGGCGCTTATATTTGCCTAGGGTGTATCGCCTATCCTGCACTTGATGCCCACCTACTTCCATAGCCGACTAGTATACGCCTACCCTTTCTAACTCATTCCCATACTAGCACCTATTCACTACTTTCATACACAAACTTCTATATCTACAGTGGCATAGCATTATAATGCAACGCAGCTGCCCACATACACTGCGGATTAACCTCAACTATATCAACTGTGCTCGCTTTCTACACAAGTCATTCAACAAGTAATCTCAATCTCAAGGGCCAGACCCAGCTCAAACTTTAGCAATTCACGCTCACAAAGTGCATCGGTAGTATAGTAGGATGTAGTGCATACTTCTGGTTTAACCTACCGAACGT
>CASBWJ010000060.1:0-25170 GCA_949130485.1 Agelas oroides | reverse complement strand
CACATAAGTGGAGAACAGTCATCACCTATTACACCCCAAGTGGAAAAAAAGCAATATCTTATGGGCAAAACCACCAAAGTGCACGTGTATGCCCAATGCATTTTAGCCTTTCTCCCCCAGTCTGAGAAGATTTATTGGAACATACAGTCAAACGTACTAGGACAGCTTGAAGCAAAATGATTTGTCAATCTTAAGTCAAAAGTACTTGGTGGAACAGTTAGAGATGCAGAACAGCCAAAGGAAAACTATCACAGTCACTTACTTTTTAAACATGGGACTTGACTGTGTCAATTTTATTAGATGAAATGGGATTAGACAAAGTTGGATTAGGATGGGATGACCCCCCCCAAAGAAGTGGTAAGGCCAAACATTCACCACCAACAAATGGGACCCATCATTTCATCCCAACTTGAAGCTCTGGAACCTTGTATTAAGGGCTAAGGTATAGGTACACTGTTAATAAGCTATATCTATTACCTACAAGTTTCTGGTAGCAGTTTACCAACCAAGCACAGCCATACTGAGCTACAAGTCACTTTCACGCTTCAGTGAAGTGCGTACTTAGCTACTGGCATGTTACACTGCATCACATTCTGTGCATCCACAATGCTTTTGATGGAATGGAGCTTCTTTACAACAGCGAGTGACATCTCTCAAAAGGCTTTGCGTGGTCTTCTTAGCTTCTACGCAACTCAGAACGAGATACAGGGTTATTTGTAACACATTGGAGTGGCAAGAGAGTGAGACCCCACATTATTTGTTAACATTGTTTCTCCCTATATAGGTACCATCTTATGTACAGGAGTAAGACCCCCACAATAATCGGTGTACATAAGATGGACCCATCATAGTACGTGACACTCTATATATAGGGACCATCTTATGTACAAGAGTAAGACCCTACAATAATCGGTGTACATAAGATGGACCCATAATAGTACGTATGACACTATATATATATAGGGACCATCTTATGTACAAGAGTAAGACCCTACAATAATCGGTGTACATAAGATGGACCCATAATAGTACGTATGACACTCTATATATAGGGACCATCTTATGTACAAGAGTAAGACCCCACAATAATCGGTGTACATAAGATGGACCTATAATAGTACATATGACACTCTATATATATAGGGACCATCTTATGTACAAGAGTAAGACCCTACAATAATCGGTGTACATAAGATGGACCCATAATAGTACGTATGACACTCTATATATAGGGACCATCTTATGTACAAGAGTAAGACCCCACAATAATCGGTGTACATAAGATGGACCTATAATAGTACATATGACACTCTATATATAGGGACCATCTTATGTAGAATGGGTGGAGCAATACATAAGATGGACCCATATATATAGGTGGCTTTGTACATAAAAAAGACCCATATAGTATAGGAAACTTCGTACATAAAAAAGACCCATAAGTAGTAGTACATAAGAAAGATCCATATAGTATAGGGATCAGTTTACATAAAAAAGACCCTTATAGTATAGGGATCTTTTTCTACATAAAGTACATTGATACCAACCCCTCAATGCCAAAGTCAAGGTTTAGCCATGCAATGAAGATTGAAAAAGGATTAGTCGATTCCAATGGTAGAAACATGGTACGATTGGGTCCAATATGTTGGCATAGAACACTAGGCCACTGAGTGTTCCTGTTGCCACTGTCAGTTTGCAGACAAGGAGCAAGAAGACCAGTGCCACTCCCATCAGTGCAAAAGGGATGAGCAAGACAAGATGGCTGTTGGTACATTTTTTGCATTGAGATGTGCCTAGCATCAGACTGTAACCTTCTTTACAATGACCACACAAGAGACCTGACCTGTTGTATGCAGACTCATTTACTTGACTTGCTGACTGAGGGGCAAGTTTCTAGTCTCTTAAATAATGTGGTCAAGTGAAACCATATCCCAAGATACTCACACAAGTGCAGAATGATTTGTAGTAAACTTTATAACTCAGACTGTAGGTAAATAGGTACAGCGCGGAAAATTCAGTAAAATTAAAAAGGCGTTTTTTCTAAAATTGCTTAGTTCAAAAGTTAGAAGCGTTATAAACTTACGTATACCGCGACTAAGTCAGCCATTTTCTTCACGTGCAATGCTTCCGGGCAGAGCTTCCGGGTAGCGATTTTTTGGGGGGGGGCCCAGTTCTCACGTGACTCGTCCAAGCTTTAATGAATAATTCATATTTAAAATTAGAGAAACAACAGTGATCGTCCTCATTTCTAACTGTTGAACTAGGGGATGGATAAACTTCGAGTTCGAGTTCGAGTTCGAGTTCGAGTTGACTCGAGTTCGAGTTGCTTCCACGATTTCCGGTGCGCGCTGTAAGGAATAATATTGCAAGCCAGATCCGGATCGTTTTATGTCGAAGTTGTTTGGTCGGGTTTGACTTTCGAGGCTAGACAGAGAAGGGTTGCAGGTGTGCGCAGAGCCCGCTTCTGACTGAGATCCGGCGAGGACAAGTGCTAAGGGGTGTGGCTCGATGCAATTTAATACATGTACGCAATGAAAACCATTCTCTCAACAATCTTTACTGTCCCTATGTAGTACCTACTACCCCTAAGATTTTCTACAGCCAAGCACAGCATCAGCCATTACTGTGAGCAGTGTATTGCTCAAAATTATAAACCTGAGACTAGCTATTACTCCAGTCACGTCCACTACTCAGACTGAACTCGGTAATTTCTACAACCCTCTGCAGTGAGGCTCGTGTAATGGTAGCCAGGTGCATTGTCAGCCAGGCACAATGTCATTTAGCGCTCTTCTATATACTGTGTACTCCTGTTCTGCCCCTCATGCAGCATTCTTGGACCCAAGCATTAAATGGCAAACCATACATGCATATATAGCTCTCAACCGTATCTATGGACCTCAGTACTTCAAAGACAATTTCACTTGAAAGTGTTTGAATTTACGATGACTTTGTTCTTTGTGGACAACAAAGTTACTTTCCTTCTATATATACTACTTAGAACTATACCAGAGCATTAAATAAAGTACAACAGCAGTCATAATTCTTAGCATGCAATCTCTATTTACTGCTTTCTAGCTACTATCCCCTCAGCATTTTTTTGAGTCAATGTCGCATTAATTCATTGGTTGCCTTCAGCTCTTTCTACTACACCTCAGTATTCCTTGCTACTCTCAGCGTTTCTCTGGAGTAGCAGGAACTGCGAAGGGGCAGTTGAGACTGCTGAGAAATAATTATGGCAGAAGTGAACAGTGAGAGTAACTGAAAGGTTATATTGGTTGGAGGTGGCAGAGGACAATTCACTTCTGCCCTCAGTCATAATTATCTTTCAGCAGTCTCTATTGGAACTCAACAATTCCTGCTAGCTACTTCTGAGATTCTCTAAAGCCAAGTGCAATAATCTCTACTGCCACTCATTCCTCTGCACTATCTACTGCTTATTGGCTTTTTTTTTTAACAAAGTACACGATGATAGCAATGCCCTCAGAAATCTTTGTTTTGCCTCAGCGATCCTCTCTATACTCACACACCCTCACAGTCTGTACATACTGCCTCCCTTTTACCTTTCCCACCTTAGCGTTCTCTGCATTCAGCACAATGGCAGTCATACATCTCAACATTCTCTACTGGCCCTTAACATTCTCTAATTCCATTCAGCTTACTATATGTAGCTAAACACAAGGGCAGCCAATCCTTTCAGCAGTTTCTACTTTAACTTTTTCAACACACTGTACTGCCCTTCGACATTTTCTAAAACTATAGGAACAATGGCAGCCATACGTAAACTTAACAGGAATTCTGCATCCCTTACTATCTTCAGCGTTTTCTACTGTCTGACAGCAATTTCAGCAGACAGGCACAAATGGCTAGCCACACCTCTCATCAGTTTCTAATACTGCTGAGCTTTTGGTAGATTGGGCTCATACAGGCATGAAGGAGGTTGTTAGAGGCTTACGTGGTTGAAGTACAGGCAGGGTTAGCTCCACTGTTGAATAGCAATAGCTATAGTGTGTAAAATGAGGATGCAAAGCATGCAGTTGGATTGTAGGAGATTTGTCAAGAAAATTTTGGTTCATGCTGCAGAGTTCTAGTGCAACCGATGTACACCTAGATGCTTGTGTGCTCATGGAGAAGAGCTACCTTTTCAGCTTGGAAAAAATGCAGTGTCCACTTTATATGAGAAGGTAGTCTATAGCATGAGCCTATAATAGTCATTTGTACTTGCCATTTCTCTACTACCCCTTGTCATTCTCCACTACCCATCATCATTCTCTATTACCCCTCAGTATTTACTCCGGTCCTGCCACATGCACCTAAGCATTTGGTGTCATGCACCAAGCACAATGGTAGCCATCCTACTAAGAAATCTCTCAGCATTCCCTACTCCCTTCAGCATTTTCTACTGTCCCTGCTGAGGGCCGGGTAGCAGAAATTGCTGAGAGCTAGGTACTTTATGCTGCCATTGTTGCTGTAGTTAGGGTTGCTATTGTGCCTGTTGACATTACAAGATCCTATAGTAACCAACCAGTTCCTACATTAGTCCCACAAGCCACACCAATTTAACCAACCCACGCACATATTGCTTTCAGTACTGAAAGTCGGGTCGTTTGGGTCTCGTTTGTGACACTATACTCCAAAGGCACTGAATTGGGAAACTATTTTTCTCAAAATAACATTGTCGTGAACTTAAGTTGTTTTCTTTCTATAATAGTTTTGTCATTAAAGACAAGGATACATGTATATAGCAACAGTGGCTAATACTAGACATGATCCATAAACTAAACTAGTGAAGTAGAATGTACATGTAAGTATCTATTAAAGGCATGAACAGAAGAAGCACAAACGATAGATGAATCTAATTTATTCCAGTAGAAGATGGTTTGAGGAACGAAATAAGAGTTAGTTCTTGCGAAGGGACGATTTAACACAAGATTGTGTGGTGCATGGTGACTAAGGGAAGTGCTTACAGTGAAAGTTCCTTCATCAAAGTAACACAGTTTGTTGATAATCTTGTACAGTAGGCTGAGCCGAGTTTCCAGCCTTCGGCATTCAAGTGTTGGAAGGTCAACAAGTTCCAGGAGATCTTGGCCCCCCCTCCCAATAAGGTCATACATAACTGTCATTTTCAATTGTTTTAGTAACATTTGCATCTACATACTCATTATAATGTCCCACAGTTTACAACCCTCCTCTTTGAATTCACAGTGACATTATTTTGGAGCTTAAAAAAAAGCTCTGTGCCAAGTGTAGAAGTCTATCCCCTGATCAATACAAGGCTTATACACCCAAATGGTGACACTCAATGAAAAGCCACCCTGTGTTCTGTGGATACTGCATTCCTGCGTTAACAAAATAAAATTTTATCTATCTATCTAATACCATCCACGGAAAACAATCCCATAGATGTGGTTAAATGCAATGCCACTGACCGGTAGATTCCCTCGCAAAAGCCATAGACTGGCTTTGTAAAGCTAATGCACCTATCAATGGTATGCCCCACCTGGCATACCTGGGCGGATGTTGGAGAAAGGAGGGGAATTTGCTGTCGGAGTGTTCCCCAAGGGGTTGGTACTTAGTCGAGTTTGTCCAAATCCACTCAAATGGCATAATATATACTATCTTTCATTGTGTTAAGTGTCTTTGAAAATTTCATGGATACCCATATCTCCCTGTCACACGCTGTGCACGACAGGGAGAGTATGGGGTATTTGTAAGGAATATGTAGGGGGATTGTATGCTTGCTTTTCCGCTCCTATCCCCCATCAAGCCCCAGGAATTGGAGGTAGGGCATACCACTGATAGGCTTGTGCCACAAATACCACACCCCCTGGGACCTTCTGCTCTCCTCAGTACACTGTCTGCCTTTCCAATTGCCTCACTCTCAGGCCCAACCAATTTACTCCAGCTCATCAAGTTCATGAAGGCAACCACCAATTTTCCAATGAACACAAAATTCCTCCCTCCATAATAAAGCCGCCAGATAGGGAAGCCTATTGGAAAGCCATCTACGATTCCAGCAGGTAAGCCTCACTGAGATTCTGCACCGTCTACTCAGTCTCGCAAGCCTGGCACACCCTCACTACGAAAGGCGAGACATCGCTACCATGGTCTGCTCCTACCTCCTTGGGCTAACAAAAACCTACCTCCCGCCTTACTGGTGCAACGCAGGCGCACGTAGTTTAGCGCAAGTGATTGCCATCTCGGAACTCGAACTCGAGTCAACTCGAACTCGAACTCGAACTCGAACTCGAACTCGAACTCGACAATTATTCTATACCGTTGAACTGTCACTTCGCAAGAAGCTGGAGTATTGGTCGAAGATGCAGCGAACATTGGTAAGCCTTGTTTAACTATACCATTCTTAACATATTTTGGCAATAACGTTACATATCAACTTTAGGGTCTGTTTTCTATACAGTTTTATGAAGTAACTGAATTCACTTGAAGTGCATAGCAAACATTCAATGACACTGCGTTGTGTGTGCAATTAGCTATGTTCAGGGATAAATTGTGGCTTTCGAGGTTTAAAAGGCTTTGTTGTGAGGTGTGCATCTTTGTGCTGCTTTCTTGGCCTTCCTTGTGGAGCCATCCGTTGACCTCTAGGGAGTGTTTGCCTTCTCCTAGCCAATGCCGTTGGCTGAACTGCTATTCTCCTCCCTCTGCGGCCACAACTTGTAAGGTGAAAACCTATAGGGACAGTTGCACGGTAGATGTAATACTAGGCTGTATGCATGCAAGAATTTTACAACGCATGAAAGCTAGTATACATCTCATGAAAAACGGGCAGCAGCATGTTCGATAATAACTGACCTGTTTGGTTGTCAAAGTTGTGGAATGCGCTGGCAAGTTGTGGTGTTGCAGGTTCCATCTTGGACAGTTTTTGGTATCGCTCTGTGAACTTGACAATCCCATTAAAAAAGTTTGTATCAAGATTAGTAGGTTCAAGACGGCTTTCAATGTCGATGAAAATGTCTTTTAAGGTAGCTTCGACTGAAGTAATGGCTTGTTCTAAAGAAATACGAGATTCATCAGGGTTATTGAACTCAGATTCATTAATACTAAATTCTTTGATATCATATTCACCAGCGTCCTTCATACCACTTTCATCAGGATTAGCGTTACTTGTACCAGATTCCTCTGGACCAGGGTCACTGATAACAGCTTCATTGATATCAGGGTCATCGGGATTGACTGCACTTGAATCAAGACTTTCCGGAAGGGATTGTTCATGTAAGCTAGAATAAAATTCTAGACTTTGAATACGCTCTTTGCCAACTGCTATAAGAGCTAGCAGTTGCCTGCCAGACTTAGAGTGTATTGGTGCTAAATTTGGTAGATGCAGTGAAAAGTGGCTAGCAACAAAGTGTTGATGCTTGCAAGGTTGACCATTAATACCAATCGGACAAGTGCACATGCCAAGATCTGCATCAACATGATAAGCTCGACCATCTTCACCATCATATTTTACCAAATAGTAGTTACCAGTGAGATGTATGGCTACTGCTCCGTGAAGTTCTTTGGAGCGATAGAAATGCTTTGCAATACTAGGAGATATTCTGTTGTGGGCAAGGTCTAAGAGGCGTCTTTCATAATACAGTTCAAATGTTGTTGTAAAAAATTGAAACATTTGCACAGGATTAAAAGCTTTTGTACGCTCAAAAATTTGGTCTTTTATAATGTGAATACCTGATTCAGCATAATTGTTTGTATGATTACCACGGGTCAATTCATGCTGACAAAAGGTGATTGCCCACTCACTTCTACGTTCATGTGCATCCTGCAGCCACTTCAGTGCATTTTCATAATAGAGAAATGGAGATGATTCATTCTCCGACATATCCGTATACATTTTGTCAAATTCCTCCGGGCTTTCACTATAAAGTAATAGCTTGATACAATTCATGATAGGAATTCTGTCCTCTTTGTTGACTGCATTTTCTTTCCCCCATAACCATCTCCACCATGCCTGCAGGTAGTGAAAAATGCTGAGGAGAAGATGGGAATCTGGCCAGACAATACCAAGAGATTCACGCTCCACCTGTGAATCATCGGTGATGAACGTTGGAGCTGCGAGCAGTCTTATGTTGGACACATGCACATAATTGTTGGATTGTACCCCCCTTTGTTCATTTGTATGATTGATGTCAAATCATTGTACTTACAGCAGACTTGTGTCTCTTCATTATCTATTGTCCCTATCATGTGCTCTTGTAATTTGTCTATGGAACTTTCCAGAACATTCCATCTCTCCTATTTAAGTTTCTGTGATTGTCACTTGTTTTTGTCAGCTCTTTGATTGCCATTTGCCATGAGGTGAATATATTTCCTACCCTGCTATGCGCATCATGTCTAACTACTGTCGAGAGATAGCTCATCAAACGTAGATGGTCCTACTGCTGGGCTATTCCCATTGAAGGCATTCTCAGGTAAAATAGATTTCAGTTTACCGAAGGCCTCAGATATTATGGGCACTGACTCACCAGATGTTATCACAATTCCCAATGGAACTGCTCCACATGGGGAACTTGTACTCAAGATAAAAGTTGGACAGTTGAACTGATCTAGACTGGCGGTAGAGTCACAAACACCAACTCTGAAGACTGTTTGATGTACTGGTGTGCATGTTGCATGAGTGGTGTGCAGATGGCGATTATCATTGGTTGGTTCACTGCCTGCTCCCAGCTCTCACTCTGGCTTCTTTTAACACATCTTCGAACATAAGCTTTGCCACCTGTTTCACTATTGTACCTTTTGACTTCAGCCTCTAAACATGCAAACATTTTGTCCCCATTTGCTGGTCCATGTTGAGCCTCTCTCCATTTCTGAAATAGACGAGAGACATCATTTGGTTGGGGATTTATTGACCGGTCAGCTAATGCTGGTTCGATCTCATCCTTAGGAAGAGAAAGTAGTAGATTTAGTTCATGGTGATGTCTTGCTGTAGCTGCAGAATGTCCATTTTGAAAGTAACGATAATAAGCCTCCTTAGTACTTTCAGATACATCTCGGAAACTGAGTGCATGTGCTGATTCAATTGGGTGGTTGTGATGATAGTGTAGCTGGATTTCACACGGACGATTTGGAAACTGTAGTCGCTTTTTGATTGTGGATCTACTGCTGTAAACCTTAATAGTGAGAGTACTGGAACATTGTGTTTTCTTCTGTCGAATGCTTTTTGTGTTCTTCATCCCCTGCCTAGAAACATACTTCCTGAAATGTTGGCAGTGTCTAACAGTTTTGTATAGGAGAATGGACCCTGCTGTCTTTGTACCCCTGGTTACTCGGTAAGTACAGAATGACTTATCCTGAAACATTCTTAGCCATTTCATGACCTCCTGCTCACTAAAAATATTGCAGAATATAGTTGCATCAAATGCAATTTTTGGTGCACCACAAAAGTTTTCAGGTTTCTTATTTTCATATGTCTTCACTCTATAGCTGTATCCCTCGGGCAATATAGCCTTCATTTCTGATGGTACATCTGTTTTACAGGCATGCAAATGATCGTTACAGGGTATATTTTCAACCAATAGGTTCTCCTTAGGAGGGCATTCTGACTGAGTGCTTGGAGATAGTTTTGCAGGGCTTTCATATATTGTGGGTGGAGACTTGTGCTTCCTATAGTTGGGAGTGTTTTCATTGCAGGTGGGTGGACCTGTGTAGTTGATATGTTTTGGTGGAGTTTCATATATGGTGGGTGGAGACTTTCGTTTTCTACATTTGGGGGTATTTTCCTTGAAGGTGGGTGGAGTACTGTAGCTGGTATGTTCGAGCGGGCTCTTGTCCTTACTGGGACTGGGTGGATACGTCACAGGACTTTGTGTTTTCTTAGTGGATGACAGTGATTGTGGAATGGTTGGTTTTTGGTCAGATGGAGAGCACTAGCATAATATTTGAGGATGATCGGTTGAAGTTCTACGATGATTTGGGAATGAGTGGGATTTAGGTAGCAGATTTGTGCTGGTTGGTGGAGATTGCGAGGACTGGAGAGTTGGTTGAGATTCAGGTACAGGATTTGTGCTGGTCGGTGGGGAGTGCGAGGACTGGAGAGTTGGTTGAGATTCAGGTACAGGATTTGTGCTGGTCGGTGGGGAGTGCGAGGACTGGAGAGTTGGTTGAGATTCAGGTACAGGATTTGTGCTGGTCGGTGGAGATTGCGAGGACTGGAGGGTTGGTTGAGATTTAGCTGCCTGATGGAAGCTGGCCGAGGGAGATTGAGAGGTTGCTTGAGATTTAGGTGCCTGATGGGTGCTGATTGATGCAGGTCTTGGTAACAAAGGTGTGCTTGGAATCATTTGTGGCTGATGATTGGATGAAGATTTAGGCAATGAAATGTAGTGACTTGCTGCCACGGATTTCCGCAGTTTTAAGGACTTGGGTTCTGGAGGAGATTCTGCTTTACGTTTTGAATGCAGTGGAATGGAGAAACCTGCTTTCTCTGAGTGTATCTTTGAAGCAGAAAATGCATTGGAAATGTGATGTTCACCTGAAGCAGGCAATGATCTTACTTTCAGCTTGCAAGTGCTATTTTTGGATAATACAAAGTGTAGTACTTATTAAGTGACATTGGTATACACACCTGACAGATATAACCCACCTGTATGGAGACTGCAGTAAGTAGCACAAAAAATCATGGCGATATGTTCTTGTTTTGACCTTATTTAGTAAAGATAATGAATGAGTGATTAATACTAAGTCAGTTGAAGCCTAGGTAATGTGGCCTCTTACAGGGTCAATGTTGTGCACTTGCTTTCTCTCCAGTAGTTCATTTTCAATGGATATCAATGTCATATTTTAGCCATTTAATTGCCATGCACTTGGAATAGTCTCGTGCCCAGACCCAACCCTCTCACGAGGAAAGGGTCTGGTGTCACAAGCCTGAATCCTTGGGCTTGCGGAAGTGTTGAAGCCTTGCAATTGTTAGTGTAGAATTACAAATTGATCAGTGTTGGATGATGAATCTCATAACACGCTTTGAGTGGTACGATTGAAGTACTTGTTCTCGCTTCCGCATTATTCCAATAAACGCTGCTCTGCGATTTCATTGGCCGCTCCAAGCTTCTGGAGCTAGCCCAAGCATTCCGACTTGTGACACCAGACCCCTTCTCCTCGCGTGAGCTGGGTGGGGTCTGGGCACGAGACTACACTTGGAATGTAACCTCTTGCCCATAAACCCCAGCTGCAAGTGGCTTCCTCTCAGCTTAAGTGGGTGCAAGCATATTATTGACATTGGACTATTTGGTATGGGTGCCTAATTAATTCAGAGATTATTCCAGATGTTTCTCAACAGAAAGGGCTTTGGTATATATACACACAAACCTTGAGCATGTGAATACCACAGTCATACTTGTTCTCCTGTCTGGGAATCGTCTAGAATAGCAGCACAGAATATGTAAGTGTTGAATCCTAGCATCATTTCAATCAAAGCAAATTGCTGACTTACTTGGTCAAATATGATATTCCATTTTCCCCACTCCATTGGCCTTAGTACATTCTCAGCGAATGCCCTATCCATAAAGGAGAGTAACTTTTGCATACTGATCAAGATTAACTAAGACTATATAACTTACTTTATTCTCTTAGGGACAGACAATTGCTTGATGTGCAAGGAGTCTAACACCTTGATGGCTCTTTTTTGGAAATCCATCACCTGTAGGGAAGTTTAAAAGTTGAGTGTGTAACCTGTGTGGCAATGCACCTGCATAACATCTGCATGTACTGCATAGGCCCTGCCATGACAATGTGAGTGAAACTGCTGCCTATAACAATATCATTATTTCCAAATTGACAACTCACAGCAGTGAACCAGTGGTTGAAAGTACTGATAGGAAATATCCATTTGCGTTTGCCTGCCAATGGCAACTGAAATTTAAAAAGAATGTATATACTCACAATTTCACTGTAAGGAATCTAGCCCTAATCACATAACCTTCTTTCCTTTGCTGTAAGCTTGCTGAGAATTGCGAAGTAGCCCTTCATACCAAAATAAGAGCTAAACACAAAAACCTGTTGGACAAAAGTAATGGTATAAATTACTCTAAGGCAAATTGCAATACTTGTCTATGTGTTTGCACCAGTCTCAAAGTGTAATACTACCTCTTCACTGCCTCCACTGCAGGAACCGACCATGACAGAAAGAATGCCCTTCACTCCCTACAATAACAAGCATACTGAATTTGACATAGTACTCACAGATCTGTATGTGTTACAGTAGCTAGTTGTCTGGTCTGTGATTATTAAACACACTTGAAACAGTTATATTGTTCATACCAGATCATCCAACCATTTGTCTCTAATGCCACCCTCCTTAAATGGTTCTCCTGCTATCCTGTAGATGGCCTCCTTGTTGATGACAACACTTTCAAACTGGCTAAAGTTGCCTGGGCACTGCACTCTAAATACAGTGTCTGACAGCTTACAGAGAGCTAGCTCTGGTGTGAAGAACTCGCATGTACAATATGAATATTCATTAAAGCTTGGACGAGAAACGTGAGAACTGGGCCCCCCCCCAAAAAAATCGCGGGCATGTCTCCGTAACACGTACGTAACGGTAATGTGTGATCACGTATTTATAAACTTGGAGCACACGGTAATTTGTGGTTTTTCCGTCGAACTTAGACCTGTTAGACGCTTGTGACAAAAGGTTCTGAAAGGTATGCCCACAGTGTAATACCGTAGTGCATGCAACGGAGTGCAATAGGTCTATGCGTCTGAGAAAGGTATGGTATGCCCACAGTGTAATACCGTGGTGCACGTGAAGAGGTCAGTTTGTGACTGTGGCCATGCCTTCGCATCGAAGAAAAGCAAAGCACGGTGTACTGCTGTTGGGGAGCCCAGTGAGAACGCAATGAAACGTAGAAAAGCCTTACTGTCGGAGGAAGAGTTACGGTGAGGAAAGAGAGAGACAAAGTCCGCGAAGTGAGTAAGAGAGCTCCTGAAACACGTGAGCAGACTTGATTGCACAGGCAAGAACAGAACCGAACACATATGGCAAGCATAAACACTTATCATCTAGCTTGCGCCGAGGGTTCTGCACTTCAGTGCTGTTCATTTGGTTAGCAGTCTGAAGCATTTCTTGTCCAAAATGATTTATCTATATGACTTTGTATGTATGTATCTTAACCATTCATGGCTTGGGGATTATCCACGTATTTTATGTGACCAAAATGAACTGAAGGTGTTATCTACATGGTACATTCCACGATGTGTGTGTGTGTGTGTAGACACATGCACAGTTTTAGCTAAGAAGCTGAAAGTCTAACATCAAGTGTCATGTGCTGTGCATGCAGGGTTGTAAATAACTCTAAAGTGTAGTCCCTGCAGTAGAGGTTTATCCCCAATCATGCCACAGTTTATGTGTGTACAGATGGTCACATCACAACCAATTGTGCATAGTACAGTGCCACAGTATACTACAGTTTACAAGTTCATTGTGTAGGTACATGCACAGTTGTAACCAAGAAGCTGAAAATGTCCGTTATTCATTATACAGTTGCCTGACCATCCCAAGAATGGTCAATTGTCATATGCTATGCACGTAGGACTCAAAGATGGTGTGTCGTCTTGGGAATAGATGTGGCATTGTTTTATCTCAATCAGGTCAGAATTGTACAATTGTTTGTACAGATGGTCACATGTCACAATCAATTGTCTGCAGTACAAAACAACAGTTCAGCCAGTCCAATGTACAATTGCAACTCAAGAAGGAAAAGTTTGTTTAATCTGGAGCATACTATAGCTAAGCAGACGATGCAGAGTGGTGAATGGATGGGTTCCAATAGCAGAAAGATTAACAGTTAAGACACATGAATAAGTTTTACAGTGACACTTAACATAACGATTAACACTATAAGTAACAGAGCATCTGGAAGTTGATTCCTCAATTTAACACTACTAAGAATTCGTAAAAGCAGTATAGTATGAGCATAAGATGTCTGGAATGAAAAGTCCACCTACTGACAATCTGTACAAACAATCAACCATAGCCTGATTGGAAAATTAGTCACAGCTATAACTGGATCAAAATTGTAAATTTTTTTACTCCAAGGAATGTTACTTGTCATTATTCGTGCATCATGTATAGTTGCAGGGGTTTTCAAAAGAGACAAAATGCGATCTCAGATAATCAACCCTTTTTTCTTGTTTGAGGTGGGAGGGGAAGGGGAGACATGCCCCCAGACCCCCTTCCCTTATGGCCAGCTGTGTGCTCTTCTAGATTCAATCTTTCCCTATGCAAGCAATCTCTTATTTCACTAGAAATATCTGTAAATTCTGTACTGAAGTATGAGTGATGCTTCAATGTGGATATTGTGCAAAGCTAAAATTTATCTTGACTCCACCAGTATAGTGCTGGCATAATTCTATAATGATAGAGTTTGGCTATTATGCTCAAAACAATGTCATGGCAGAGTCTAATACCAAACCCAATAGTTGAGATTGAGTGAGACAACCAATGTATAGTTGAATCACAAAGTTCGGTAACACACATATGCTGACTTGTTGAAGGAGTTTACTGGGACTTATAAAGGTTTGTGGAAAATGGTCTTCTGGATGTAGGCAATGTGCACATTCTTTTGACAGTTAACTTACATTTGGACCTCCAAAATGAAATATCAACCTCCAAATTTTAAACATTTGGTGCATAAAAAGTTCAGTGACATTCAACAATTGCCATTAATCATAGCTGCTTAACTGGAAAAATGATAATTCTTCATTAGTAGTCTCCAGAATGCAGTACTACTATTGTTAAATGCTTCAAAACTTAATTAGCTAGCTATGCACTTAGGCAGGTCTTGCTTACACAAAATTTATATTAGCTACAGAACAATTAAACACATAGGTGTCCTCTTGTGACAATTGGGTATATATTTACACAAAATAAATTCACATAGTGATACTATTAACTAATTCACTGCTAGTTAATAAATATTTACAGGCGTGAATACAGACACAAAAAGAATAAAGCTCAGAAGCTACTGGTGGACTGTAGCAGGTCTTCAAGCCAAGGTTCACGAAGCTGATCAAGGCTCACAGATTCTGTGGGATCATTTATCGGATTGTTCAGATTATCAACTGTTTGCTTGGCGTTCAACTTCTTAAACTTCAGGTCCAGTTCAGGCATCTTTTTCCACAGCTTAGTCAGCCTCACTTGCTCGAAGATGTGGTAGGCAAGGATGGCAATGAATGTCACAAGTGCAATGGAGACAGAGGTGTACCCCACTGCAAGCTGATTCCCTCCTGAGTGATTGACGTGGTAAGTGGCACCAACTAGGATGATCAGGTTCAGAACAAATGAACCTTCCAATGCATCTAGACACCAGTTCTTGTAGACCCCACCACCGCTGACCCACGCCCACAGTTGAAGAATCCCAGTTCCCACTAAAATTGCTAGCAGGTTATTACTGGGGTCTTGCTGACGATTGAAGCCAAATGCCAGTAGAAGAACCAAACGGATTACAAGCAGCAGTCCAGGCCAGTAACGATGTCTTGGTTTATAAGGGGCATGGTATGAATCCATAAATGGTTTCAGCCTGGCACTGTTGACCCATGAGAAGAGCCTCAGGTGTGATATGGTCTGCAACCACTGACCAAAGAGAAGCAAGAGAGTGTAAGGAAGAAAGAGGAAGAGAAAGACAAGAATTGCCACTAAAAATAGTGAAATGTGTTTATTAATGATATAGTCAACATTAGCATCATAGAGCCACACACTTCTTATAAAATTGTGTGGATAATCAAGGGTGGCAAAAGAAGTTGCAGCAATCAATGTGCGGAGGAACTTTGCATAAGAAAGAAGGATGAGTGTTGCCAAAACAGAAACCGGGTTGTTGCCTAGCAGGTTTGCAAACCTCTGTGAATAATGGCTAAAGAGAATCATGAGTCCTACTAGCACCCAGATGTATACAGGGAACACAAACTGCAGCCATGCTTCGCCGTAAGCATCCAGTCCATCAAAGAAACATGTTTCAATACCAAAGTCAAGGTTTAGCCATGCAATGAAGACTGAAAAAGCGTCCGTAGATTCCACTGGTAGAAAAATGGTACGGTTGTCTCCAACAATGTTGGCATAAAACACTAGGCCACTGAGTGTTCCTGTTGCCACTGTCAGTTTGCAGACTAGGAGAAAGAAAACCAGCACTATTCCCACCAATGCAAATGGAATGAGCAAGGCAAGATGGCTGTTAGTGCATTTTCTGCAGTGATGGGTGCCCAGTACCAGGCTATAACCTTCCATACAACGTCCACACAAGAGGCCTGATCTGTTATATTTGCACTGAATATCTGTATTGTTGAGAGGAAAGACCTTCGCATCATTAACACAGTAGTCAAAGGGGCAGTATGGGTGGAGAATTAGTTCATGAGATGAATTATCATACCCAGCCCAAAAGTGTTGGTTTGACTCACGTGTTATTTGTCCTACTCCATTTGTTATATTGCATTCATTAGTATACTGTGCAAGTCTTGGTTCACAGACACATGATCTTTCTAACTCAGAAATGTTAAATCCAGGTGGGCAGGTCTGGTTTAAGTTCACTGAAATATTTAGTGATCCACCATCAAACGTTGAGCATAGACTACCTTCTGGATACAACTCTAAGTTTACTTTCTGAGACAGCGAAAACACCGTGTAGTTGAGGGTGGTGCAAGCATTGCTTGTTTGTTGGAGGTATTGATAATCTAGAAGGTTACTTGGGTGAGAGTCTGTACTATAGGTTTTCACTATGCTGAGGATGTTGCTAGAAACTGTTCCATTTCTTTGTCCAACTGCAACCACAGAAATCTGAAATGTTTCACCAGGGTACACCTGCAGGTATTGAGACACACTACTGTAACAGTCTGGAAGATTGTTTTTACATGGACATATGCGAAATGGGTAAGACGAAATTTTTGACGTTCTGTTGTAACCAGTGTCATTGTTGTGGAATATCATGTCAAACACCTCACCTGAGCTATATGAGTCCAGGTCAGTTAGTTTGCAACTATCTATTGCACCTCCAAATAACACACTTCCGGCATCATCAGCAGAGTTGTTGTTGAAAGTAAGCTGGATGTCAAGACCATTAGACAGATTCTGGTTATGGAGTTGATAGAAGCATTTTTCTCTTGGTATATATTGTGCAATCGGGGTACAGTAAATGAAGGGGTTAAGATCAGAAACATAGATGGCTCCTCCTAAAGTTGCATGATTGTTCACCCAGCACAGAGTTGTGTGGGGCAAAATAACAAAAGTTGATCTAATAGAAAGATACATTGCGCCTCCACGGACAAGTCCACTATTGGCATTGTGTCCATTGTTAGTAAAGCTAATGTCTCCATCAAATGTCAGTGTGCTGTTAAAATATGCAAGAATGGCTCCACCCCTCATTGCAAAGTTACTGCTGAAGTTGCTAGTTCCAATGAAACTCGATGAGATATCGATTACTGCAAAGATTGCACCACCAGCAGCATTTGCCATGTTGTTACTGAAAACATTAGTTCCAGTGAACATCAATAAAATGTTACGTAGTGCAAAGATTGCACCACCATGATAAGTTGCCGAGTTGCTGATGAACTTGTAGGTCCCATCCAATGTAAGTACAACATTGTACGCTATGCAAATTGCACCACCACTCACTCCTGCTGAGTTGTTACTGAAAACACTGGCTCCAATGAATGTCACTAAAACGTTGGATTCTGCATCAATTGCACCACCAAATTTTGCTATGTTGCCACTGAAGTTGTTGGTTCCATTGAAGGTAAGTACAGTATCATTTGACGCAAATATTGCACCACCATCACCATTGTTTACATGGTTGCCAATGAAGTTGTTGGTTCCATTGAAGGTAAGTACAGTATCGTTTGACGCAAATATTGCACCACCACCGTTTCCTGCTGAGTTGTTGATAAAGTTGTTGGTTCCATGAAAAGCAAGTACAGTATTGTCTGTCATGTGGATTGCCCCACCGACTCCTACTTCATCACTAGAATTGTGAAAATTGTTGCAAAAGTTGCTGGTTCCAGTAAAATGTAGTGAGCTAGCTACTGCCAAAATTGCTCCAGCGCCTGCTTCAGAAGCCCCTAAGCTATTATGCTTATTACTGAGGAAGGTAGAGTTCCCAGTAAACATCAGGGTGCTGTTGAGAGCAGTGATACCACATCCTAGTATACACATGTCAGTGAGTGACTCACATCCACATTGGTTATGAATGAACTTGTTTTCTATCAGAATAATACTTGTGTTACTTACTGTTAGTGCAGTACCAAGGTTGTCATGGAAGGAACAGTTAACTAGGTTAGCACTTGGTGTCAATTTCAAAAACAAGACAGAATTACTAGCTGGACAACTACCATAACTACTGGACACATTGTAAGTGGTAAAAGCTAAAGAATAAACATTGAAGTCCACCATATTTGTGAAGCTGAAGCCAACTGACCCACTGCAAACAACTGTTGCTATGCTGTTTGAGGAAGCCTCTCCACGCATGGTCAGCCTGGCTACATCGGCAACTGTGATATTCCTATCAAGAAAATGGTCACCTGGCATGAACACCATATTGGTGTTGGAGGTAAAATACAGTTCAGCTTCTTGTGCATATTCAGAGAGTGTGGCACAGTGGGTATTGTAAGGACAGGATGAGCATGAGGTGGTAGTGGGTGTGACACAGTATACATTCTCAGAAGAGCAGTAGGAGACGGTGATAATGTGCAGTGCTGATACAAGAACAATGAATGATGCAGGCTGAACCATCATGTGAAATGGCTGTAGAGAAGAAGAGGTTTGTCACTTTATTGGTGGCCCCATAACTTCAGCATATTTCTTGTAAATGTTACTAGCTAAATAAACTCAAGTGACAAAACCTGGGCCATGAAATGGATGCTTGGGTAGCAGTTCAAGCAGACAGTCCCTGCACCTACACCATACATAGCTGTAAAATGGCCCTTTTTTGTCTGGTGTAGAGCTTGCAGGCTAGACATAGTTAATCACATTAACATACCTTTACTTTTCATATATGGTGGCCTGATCTCTCACTCTGTACGTGCACTTGCACTCTAAGTTTATTGATCTCAAGCAACTTTCTTCATGTGACTCTTGTGTACTGGACTATGTTTCTTTGGGAAAACTTGCAGTTTGACAATTAGCTATGAGTGATGTTACCTCTGATTTTGGGAAGATCTACAGTGTTGATAATTCTAGTATATCTTCAATGCTTTTGTTTATAATACATGTGTGTACATGCACACATGATCTTGAGAACAAGGCCTGTGTTTTGCAAAACTTTACTAACGTGACTGTGCAATTTAAGTAAAGTGAAGGATGGTAGCTAGGACAAAGGTATTTTACAGGTTTTCAGGAGAGAAAACCAATCTGCTGCTGGGGTTCAGATCATCAGTGCATACAACAAATGACTGTTCTGGCAAAAAGGTGGAAATAATACGATGTGACGATTATACCCTTCATCATAGTTATCTATACATATCGAGTCTTTACCTTCTAAAATGAGTGATTTTTCTTCAGCTTGTGATTCTTGTGTACCTAAAACTTGCTTACATAATGTCCTTACTTTTGGGAAGCTATGCTTGAAAGCCAGGGCCTGTGTTGTCATAACAATGCAAACTAGATAGCAAAACTGGAAGTATACAGAGCAAGTGTTTTTGAATCATAAAAATTACTTGATAAAACATATTGTAGCCTACTTTATGCTTAGACTAAATGTGAGTTGGACATGGTAGGTGGCAGCAGTTAGCAGGGTTTGCAGCAAATGAGCCTTCCAGTGCATCCAGACACCAGTTGAATTGTACTGAATTGTTCTTGCATGAGATTTAATACTTCAAGGTATTTACCCTCAATGCTAGTTGAGTTATTTGTGTGATGTTGGTTCCAAGTTTTGGTACCTACGATGAAAAAGTGCACATATATATCGCTATGCATAAATTAATTTTACAGTTATGGTAACTAGATTTAGTTACTGAAGTGTGAACAGTGTTCGCATTTCCTAAACCATGCTAAATGTGAAAGCAAAAATGCTGTAAACTGCAATTGGATGAAGTAATTCAAAATGTGTTATAATCTAGTCTCAGTCCCAGACCCAAAGTCAACCCCAGCATAGATTGCTCAGTTGTATGCTCTGGGCTAAAAGATCAGACTATAGTTGCCATCGTACTCATGCATTTCTTACAGACACAAATATTAATTATTAGTAGCTATAGTGAAGCATCCTCCAGCTCTAATGACAAAATGTGACAATACAACAATGCACAGAGAATAGACCTATATGTGAAAAAGTGCATTAGACTTCAAGAGCAATACTATTGATGCTAATTCTTACCTACACAAAATTAGGGTTAAAACAATACTAGTTAGCTAACGAAATTATGGTTAATAAGTTCAAATGGTAGTGAACTAATCTATCAGATTATCTACTGCTAGTTAATGGCACCTCTTTTGAGGAATACAAACACAGGAATACAAAGCTCAGAGGCTACTGTGGGTGGGCTGTAGCAGGTCTTCAAGCCAAGGTTCACGAAGCTGATCAAGGTTTGCAGATTCTGTGGGATCATTTATAGGATTGTTCAGATGATGCAGCTTTTGAGTAGTTTTCAGTTGCTTGAACTCCAGGTTCAGTTTAGGCATCTTCTTACACAGCTTGGTGTGCCTCACTTGCTGGAAGATGTGGTAAGCAAGGATGCCAATGAATGTCACAAGTGCAATGGAGACAGAGGTGTACCCAACTGCAATTTGAACTCCTCCTGAGTGATTGACGTGGTAAGTGGCACCAACTAGGATGATCAAGTTGAGAACAAAAGAGCTTTCTAGTGCATCCAGACACCAGTTCTTATAGACTCCACCACTGACCAAGGTCCACATTTGAAGAATCCCAGTTCCAACTAAAATTGCTAGTAAGTTAATACTGGGGTCTTGCTGATGATTAAAGGCAAACACTAGAAGAAGAAAAAAGCGAAGCACAAGCAGCAGTCCAGGCCAATAACGATGTTTTGCTTTGTAGGGACCATGGTATGAATCCATAAATGGTTTCAGCCTAGCACTGTTGATCCATGAGAAGAGCCTCAGGTGTGATATGGTCTGCAACCACTGACCAAAGACAAGCAGGAGAGAGTAAGGAAGAAAGAGGAAGAGGAAGACAAGCATTGCCACTAGGAAGAGTGGGATGTGTTTGCCACTGAGGTAGTCAACATTAGCATCATAGAGCCACACACCTCTGTTGTATGTTGGATATTCAAGGTGAGTGAAATAGACTGTAGCAATCAATGTGCGAAGGATCTTTGTATATGAGAGGAGGATGAGTGTTGCCAAAACAGAAACTGGGTTACTGCCTAGCAGACTTGCAAACCTTTGTGAGTAATGGCTAAAGAGAATCGTGAGTCCTACTAGCACCCAAAGATATACAGGAAACGCAAACTGAAGCCATATTTTGCTGTAAGCATCCATTCCATCAAAGAAACATGTTTCAATACCAAAGTCAAGGTTTAGCCATGCAATGAAGACTGAAAAAGCGTCTGTAGATTCCACTGGTAGAAAAACGGTGCGATTGACTCCAACGATATTGGCATAGAACACTAGGCCACTGAATGTTCCTGTTGCTACAGTCAGTTTGCAGACAAGAAGCAAAAACACCAGTGCTACTCCAATCAGTGCAAAAGGGATGAGCAAAACAAGATGGCTGTTAGTGCAATTTCTGCATAGATGACTGCCTAGTACCAGACTGTAACCTTCCTTACAACGTCCACACAAGAGGCCTGACCTGTTTTGTGCACACTGAATGTCCGTATTGTTGAGAGGAAGGACCTTTGCATCATTAGCACAGTAGTCAAAGGGGCAGTATGGGTGAAGAATTAGTTCATGAAATAAATGATCAAACCCAGCCCAAAAGTGTTGGTTTGAATCACGGGTTACTTGTCCTAATCCATTTGTTATATTGCATTGATTTGTATAATGTGCAAGTCTTGGCTCACAGACACACGATCTTGCTGACTCAGAAATGTCAAATCCAGGTGGGCAGGTTTGGTTTAGTTTCACTGAGAAATATAGTGATCCACCATTATACTGTGAACATGGGCTACCTTCTGGATGTAACACTAGGACCACCTCCTGAGACAGTGAAAACACAGTATAGTTGAGTTTGGTGCAAGTGTTGTTTGTATGTTGGAGGTATTGATAATCTAGAAGGTTAACTGAGTGAGAGTCTATGCTATTGGTTATTGCTGTGCTCCTCACTGTGCTAAAAACAGTTCCATGTCTTTGTCCAACTGTGACTGTGGGCACAGAAAGCTGAAATATTTCACCAGGATACACTAGGTGTGGAATATTATAATAGTGAGACCCCCTGCAGTCTGGAAGGTTATTGTTACATACACATATGTGAAGTGGGTCAGAGGAAATCTTTGAAGTTGTGCTGTAATCAGTGTCAGCTTCATACTGAAATAGCATATCAAACACATCACCTGAGGTGAAATAGTTCAATCCAATTACATGTATTTTGCAGTTGTCTATTGCACCACCATATAACACACTTCCTGCATTATCAGCAGAGTTGTTCTTGAAGAAGAGGTTGACATCAATACCTTTGGACAGACTCTGGCCAGGGAGTTGAAAGAAGCATTCTTCTCTTGGTACATATGCAACAATAAATGGTGCAATCTGAGTGCAGTATATGACGGGATTAACATCAGAGACATAGACAGCTCCTCCTAATGTTGCATGATTGTTCTCCCAATGCACAGTTGTGTGGGGCAAAATTGAGAAGGTTGAATTAAGAGCCAGATATATTGCACCTCCATGGACAACTCCATTATCTGCATTGGTGTTATCATGTCCATTGTTAGTATAGCTAATGTTTCCATCAAATGTCAGTTTGCTGTTACGATCTGCTGAGATTGCTCCACCTTTCATTGCCGAGTTGCTGATGAAATTAATGGTTCCAGTGAAGGAAATCACAACATAGTCATGTATTGAAATTGCACCACCACTGTATGCTGTATTAGTAATAAAATCACTAATTCCTATAAATTTCAATAAAGTTTTGGTTTCCGCATAGATTGCACCACCATCTCGATTTGCAGAGTTGGTACTGAAACCAGTTGTTCCAATGAATGTCAGTAAAGTGTTGAAATCTGCGGAGATAACACCACCACAATAAGTTGCTGAGTTGCCAGTAAAGTTGTTGGTTCCATTGAAAATAAGTACAACATTACCAAAAGGTGAAGTGTTGATTGCACCACCATCACTAAAGCGTCCATTTGCTGAGTTGTTGATGAAGTTGTTGGTTCCACTGAAGGTAAGTACTGCATTGGTTGTACAGATTGCACCACCACCCTTTTGTTCTACAGAGTTACCGATGAAGTTGTTGGTACCAGTGAAGGTAAGTACATTGCCTGCATTGTCATACGTG
Source organism: Agelas oroides (assembly GCA_949130485.1). NCBI lineage: Eukaryota > Metazoa > Porifera > Demospongiae > Agelasida > Agelasidae > Agelas > Agelas oroides. The sequence continues at coordinate 1,789 of CASBWJ010000060.1, read as the reverse complement.
TAAACTGCACCACCATAATACACTGCCGAGTTGTTGATAAAGTTGTTGGTTCCATTGAAGGTAAGTAAAACATTGGTTTTTATATATATTGCACCACCAGTCCAATCTGCTGAGTTAATACTAAAAACACTAGTTCCAATGAATGTCAGTAAGGTGTTGGTTTCTGCATAGACTGCACCACCAAAGTTTGCTGTGTTGTTGATGAAATTGTTGTTTCCATTGAAGGTAAGTACAGCATTTCCATGTGTGTAAATTGCACCTCCAGCACTGAGTTCACTACCTCTATCTACATAGTTGCGGATGAAGTTGCTAGTTCCACTGAAAGTAAGTATTGTAATGTGTGATGTGTAGATTGCACCACCCTTATGATTTGCTGAGTTGTTGATGAAGTTGTTGGTTCCATGAAAGCTAAGAACAGTGTTGTTTGTTACATAGATTGCACCACCACCATGTGCATGTTTTTGCTTTTTGGTTGCAGACTTAACATTGTCAAAGAAGTTGCTGGTTCCAGTAAAATGTAGTGAACTTGCTACTGCCAAAATTGCTCCAGCACCTGCTTCGGAAACTCCTACGCTGTTATGCCTATTCTTGAGGAAGGTAGTGTTCCTAGTAAACGTCAGGGTACTGTTGAGAGCAGTGATACCACACCCTATTTTACACATCTCACTGGAGGACTCACATCCACATTGGTTATGTACGAATTCATTGTTCTCAGCCAGAGTAATGCTGGTGTTATATACTGTAAGTGCAGTACCAAGGTTGTCATGGAAAGAACAGTTAACTAGCTTAGCATACAGTGAAGACTGCAAAAGCAAAGCAAATGTAGAGTTACTAGCTGGATGACTACCATAACTCCAGGAGCTGTTACAAGAGGTAATAGCTAAAGAATAAATGTTAAAGTCCACCATATTTGTGAAGCTGAAGCCAACTGACCCATTGCGAACAACTGTTGCTGTGTTGCCTGAGGAGGACTCTCCATGCAGTGTCAGCCTGGCTACATTGGCAACTGTGATATTCCTATCAAGAGCATGGTCACCTGGCAAGAACACCATAGTGGTGTTGGAGGTAAAATACCATTCAGCTTCTTGTGTATACTCAGAGAGTGTGACACAGTTGATTGAATTATGAGGGCAGGAAGAGCATGAGGTGGCAGTGAGTGTGACACAGTACATATTCTCAGCAGAGCAATAGGAGAGGGTGTTAATGAGCAGTGCTGCCACAAGAAAATCGAAAGGTACAGGCTGATCCATCATGTGAAACAGCTGCAGAAAACAATTGAGGTTATGCTATGTTTCATGACAGACAGGATACTGTTTATTATACCACAACTTTAGACACAGTTTTGAATGCAATTTGAAATTTTGTCATAGCATGTTTTCTTTTCAACCAAATGAACTATATGAATGGAGAGGAGGTGTTATCTGTTACCAACTTGAGTTCAGAAAAACCTTCGCCAACATTTTGACTGAATGCTCCAGTTGTGATCAGGGTGAAGAAGTACAAACAGACACCACTATTTATTTATCTGGAAGGACAAAGTTACTAGCTGAAGAAGACAACATGGCTGCCCTGCAGTCCTTCACTCTAGGGGGTCTGGGGACATGCTGCCCCAGGAAATTTTGGAAATTTTAGGTGTTCTGAGGCGCATTCTGGTGCATTCTGAGGCATACAGCGAAGCACACAGAGCTTCTTGGGAAGAAACAATGTGGCCTAGTCAGCTTCTTTAAATTCACACTGGCCCCAGCAAGCAAACTCAACACAAGCACCTTGGCATGTCCCCAGACCCCCC
>CASBWJ010000059.1:10000-12500 GCA_949130485.1 Agelas oroides | reverse complement strand
GAGCCATTCGCAGTTTCACAGTATAGAAGCGTTTATACTTAGACATGCATGGCTTAGTCTTTGAGACAAGCATATGACTACTGGCAGGATCAACCAGGTAACTATCGTGTGGCAACTGCATTGCCCACGACCTCTGCTCTCAGGCAGAAAGCCGGTGCCCACACAGGTCACTCAAACTTTCTCACTTGCAAAGCCCTCGCTCACAACACCACCAATTCGAGCACAACAGCTGGCAAGAAGGCCGGCACTCGTGCTCGAGTCCATGTGAACCACCAAAGGTCCACAATTATCCACAATGGAGACGTTTCTTCCACGGTGCAACAGAACTGCAACTCCCAAAACTCTGCATTCCAAGACCAGTGGCCGGCAACTGGTACAACGGTTGGGCCACCAGAATTGTCTTCTTGCTGCTACCGAGCCAGCCGGGCAATGCTTCTGCTCCCTTCAAGCGCAGCACCCCAGTAATGCACTCGGCAGCACTACGTCTGCTCCGAACAACACTCGTACACATCGAGGAGGACGGCTGCTGGCTCATCTGACCAACCTCAGCACAGCTCAACCAAACACACTCCTCCTCACATATAGGGAAAACAGGTAGTTTCATTAACACATTTGTCAAAACACTCATAGTGGTTGCCTGGTAACTAAGTGCCAACTTTGGCGCGCACCGATACCACTTCCGCCGACTTACTCTAAGGAATGGTATCGCCGCTACTACCGACGCCCCATTCGTGGGAGAAGTTGAGAATTTTCCCCCCAAAAGGGCATCGGTGGTACTCCAAAAATGGGACTTAGTCTCCAGAGCAACTACAAAAGTTCAACTTAGTCTCCAGAGCGAGATTTCCCCCCCTCTCTATCTTGTGCTCGCGCAGGGGCTTCCTTCCACTATCAACACCGTTAACCGCATCAAAACCACAAAAATCCAGCATGTCATGAATATAATTAACACTTGACTGCAGTTAAGCGTTAATTCCATCAACCAGAATACCTTGATATGGATGCAAAGCAAGCTCGGAAGCATTCGTGGCCATGTTGATCTGCTACTCCATGTTTACCACGCATTGCACGTGCTCTTCATTAAAAACCGGTTCCCAGTTTTGAGAATGTTTTCGGAATGGGACTGGACACCCTATGTCGGTTTACGGTATAGCCTCGTTCTCAGGCCGTTCCCGCCTCCAGTTTTTGATCGCTTGCATAAAAACGGAGGGGGAAGGCCTGGGAGAAAGAGTCACGTGCGTGATGTCAGGTAGACGTGAGGGTACACGTGAGGGAGGCGGTGCCCGATCGTTGTAATTCACTAACTTTGCGTTGATCAGCCTCGAGTCTACCAAACAACGAGCTGTATTGACGCTCTTTCTAATGTTACAGTCTCAAGTTCTTGGACAAGATATTACAAGAAGGACCTTGAGATTATTCGTCGGGCACCGCCCCCCCACCCTCACGTCTACCTGACATTCTCAAAACTGGGAACGAGGCTATTTACGGTACAGTATCAGTCTACCAATTTCAAATCTGTGTGGAATCGGAATGTAACCGTTCATTTGCCCTACTGAGTATGTGTGTCAGATAACATCTGGTAGGCGATCTGAACTGGTCAGACGTTCGGTAGGTTAAACCAGAAGTATGCACTACATCCTACTATACTACCGATGCACTTTGTGAGCGTGAATTGCTAAAGTTTGAGCTGGGTCTGGCCCTTGAGATTGAGATTACTTGTTGAATGACTTGTGTAGAAAGCGAGCACAGTTGATATAGTTGAGGTTAATCCGCAGTGTATGTGGGCAGCTGCGTTGCATTATAATGCTATGCCACTGTAGATATAGAAGTTTGTGTATGAAAGTAGTGAATAGGTGCTAGTATGGGAATGAGTTAGAAAGGGTAGGCGTATACTAGTCGGCTATGGAAGTAGGTGGGCATCAAGTGCAGGATAGGCGATACACCCTAGGCAAATATAAGCGCCGCAGGAAATTTTGATGTGAAGCCATACAAATGCACCACATTTTGAGGGGGTGAGGCCATACAAACGCGAAGCTTTTGGGAAATGAACATTGCCTTGAACTTTGGGTAAGCAGGATCCACTGTTATTGCAGTTCCGCCATCACATGTCTTGGGTCCAACCTCACAACCCAATACCACAACTGTCGGAGGCAAGTAGAACGATTACCTCGTGGCACATTGAAAACAGTCTTGTCCAGAATAACTGAATAACTGGCATGTTGAAACAGTCTAGTCCAGAATAACTGAATAACTGGCATGTTGAAACAGAATAACTAAATAACTGGCATGTAGAGTCTTGTCCAGAATAGCTAATAACTGGCACATTGAAAATAAATCTTGTCGAGAACAATAACTGATACAGTGCACTCATTGCAAGCATTACATACATTACACTTAATGCAACACAATGGAAAACTAGAAGTACTAAAGAAATTGATATAGAACTGCAGGCACACACTAAAACAGTTATCTGTGATGTGAACAAGCTTCACCTGTAGGAGAG
>CASBWJ010000059.1:0-2500 GCA_949130485.1 Agelas oroides | reverse complement strand
TATAGCCTCGTTCTCAGGCCGTTCCCCGCCTCCAGTTTTTGATCGCTTGCATAAAAACGGAGGGGAAGGCCTGGGAGAAAGAGTCACGTGCGTGATGTCAGGTAGACGTGAGGGTACACGTGAGGGAGGCGGTGCCCGATCGTTGTAATTCACTAACTTTGCGTTGATCAGCCTCGAGTCTACCAAACAACGAGCTGTATTGACGCTCTTTCTAATGTTACAGTCTCAAGTTCTTGGACAAGATATTACAAGAAGGACCTTGAGATTATTCGTCGGGCACCGCCCCCCCACCCTCACGTCTACCTGACATTCTCAAAACTGGGAACGAGGCTATTTACGGTACAGTATCAGTCTACCAATTTCAAATCTGTGTGGAATCGGAATGTAACCGTTCATTTGCCCTACTGAGTATGTGTGTCAGATAACATCTGGTAGGCGATCTGAACTGGTCAGACGTTCGGTAGGTTAAACCAGAAGTATGCACTACATCCTACTATACTACCGATGCACTTTGTGAGCGTGAATTGCTAAAGTTTGAGCTGGGTCTGGCCCTTGAGATTGAGATTACTTGTTGAATGACTTGTGTAGAAAGCGAGCACAGTTGATATAGTTGAGGTTAATCCGCAGTGTATGTGGGCAGCTGCGTTGCATTATAATGCTATGCCACTGTAGATATAGAAGTTTGTGTATGAAAGTAGTGAATAGGTGCTAGTATGGGAATGAGTTAGAAAGGGTAGGCGTATACTAGTCGGCTATGGAAGTAGGTGGGCATCAAGTGCAGGATAGGCGATACACCCTAGGCAAATATAAGCGCCGCAGGAAATTTTGATGTGAAGCCATACAAATGCACCACATTTTGAGGGGGTGAGGCCATACAAACGCGAAGCTTTTGGGAAATGAACATTGCCTTGAACTTTGGGTAAGCAGGATCCACTGTTATTGCAGTTCCGCCATCACATGTCTTGGGTCCAACCTCACAACCCAATACCACAACTGTCGGAGGCAAGTAGAACGATTACCTCGTGGCACATTGAAAACAGTCTTGTCCAGAATAACTGAATAACTGGCATGTTGAAACAGTCTAGTCCAGAATAACTGAATAACTGGCATGTTGAAACAGAATAACTAAATAACTGGCATGTAGAGTCTTGTCCAGAATAGCTAATAACTGGCACATTGAAAATAAATCTTGTCGAGAACAATAACTGATACAGTGCACTCATGCAAGCATTACATACATTACACTTAATGCAACACAATGGAAAACTAGAAGTACTAAAGAAATTGATATAGAACTGCAGGCACACACTAAAACAGTTATCTGTGATGTGAACAAGCTTCACCTGTAGGAGAGAAAGAGTAGGTGATACAGTGCACAACTACCCAGGATGTATGGAAATCTGAAACTACAAGTAGTAGAAGAAATTGATATAGAACTGCAGGCACACACACTACAACAGTGAACTTCATACTCCAGGATGTGAAGTGAAAGAGGATTGTCAAGGCATACCACCACTCAAGACGTATGCAAATGGCAGCAGTACATGGGAAGAAAGTCCACACAAGCAGTGCAACATTTACAACCCAGGATGTGAGGTGATCAGATTTGCAAGGACTTTCAAGGGCGATACAACATGGTCTACCAACTCCACCACTCAGGATGTAACACTATGCAAAAGGCACTGGTACACACAAACTGATGTGCCACATCCAGGATGTAAATGAACATGAAAAAAAAAGATCTGTAGGACAGTGAAGGCTTAATCTCAGTGGATCGTAGCAGCAAGGCTACTCTACCACTTACAATACCCCGTCCTATTCAAGTCGTCTGCAAGGGATCTAGCCCCAGAAATCGCCAAGTTTGATCATGTCGGCAGCAACCCAGGAACAGTTAGTCCTGGGAGCCAATCGACACAAATGGTGCAGGGAGCCTCAAAGAGACTCCTAAAGGCTACTCGCCTGCAACTCCAGGGGATATGTGTCGTTGCTTTCTAGCGTGGATTCTGACTTAGAGGCGTTCAGTCATAATCCAGCAGATGGTAGCTTCGCACCATTGGCTTTTCAGCCAAGTGCAAATGCCAAATGTCTGAATCAACGGTTCCTCTCGTACTGAGTTGAATTACTATTGCAACAACCAATCATCAGTAGGGTAAAACTAACCTGTCTCACGACGGTCTAAACCCAGCTCACGTTCCCTGTTAGCGGGTGAACAATCCGATACGTGGTGAATTCTGCTTCACAATAATAGGAAGAGCCGACATCGAAGGATCAAAAAGCAACGTCGCTATGAACGCTTGGCTGCCACAAGCCAGTTATCCCTGTGGTAACTTTTCTGACACCTCTAGCCTAAAACTCTTAGAGACTAAAGGATCGATAGGCCATGCTTTCACAGTTTGTATTCATACTGAAAATCAAAATCAAGCGAGCTTTTACCCTTTTGTTCCACGTGAGATTTCTGTTCTCACTGAGCTCGCCTTAGGACACCTGCGTTATCGTTTGA
>CASBWJ010000057.1:0-2500 GCA_949130485.1 Agelas oroides | reverse complement strand
AAACTTTCTCACTTGCAAAGCCCTCGCTCACAACACCACCAATTCGAGCACAACAGCTGGCAAGAAGGCCGGCACTCGTGCTCGAGTCCATGTGAACCACCAAAGGTCCACAATTATCCACAATGGAGACGTTTCTTCCACGGTGCAACAGAACTGCAACTCCCAAAACTCTGCATTCCAAGACCAGTGGCCGGCAACTGGTACAACGGTTGGGCCACCAGAATTGTCTTCTTGCTGCTACCGAGCCAGCCGGGCAATGCTTCTGCTCCCTTCAAGCGCAGCACCCCAGTAATGCACTCGGCAGCACTACGTCTGCTCCGAACAACACTCGTACACATCGAGGAGGACGGCTGCTGGCTCATCTGACCAACCTCAGCACAGCTCAACCAAACACACTCCTCCTCACATATAGGGAAAACAGGTAGTTTCATTAACACATTTGTCAAAACACTCATAGTGGTTGCCTGGTAACTAAGTGCCAACTTTGGCGCGCACCGATACCACTTCCGCCGACTTACTCTAAGGAATGGTATCGCCGCTACTACCGACGCCCCATTCGTGGGAGAAGTTGAGAATTTTCCCCCCAAAAGGGCATCGGTGGTACTCCAAAAATGGGACTTAGTCTCCAGAGCAACTACAAAAGTTCAACTTAGTCTCCAGAGCGAGATTTCCCCCCCTCTCTATCTTGTGCTCGCGCAGGGGCTTCCTTCCACTATCAACACCGTTAACCGCATCAAAACCACAAAAATCCAGCATGTCATGAATATAATTAACACTTGACTGCAGTTAAGCGTTAATTCCATCAACCAGAATACCTTGATATGGATGCAAAGCAAGCTCGGAAGCATTCGTGGCCATGTTGATCTGCTACTCCATGTTTACCACGCATTGCACGTGCTCTTCATTAAAAACCGGTTCCCAGTTTTGAGAATGTTTTCGGAATGGGACTGGACACCCTATGTCGGTTTACGGTATAGCCTCGTTCTCAGGCCGTTCCCGCCTCCAGTTTTTGATCGCTTGCATAAAAACGGAGGGGGAAGGCCTGGGAGAAAGAGTCACGTGCGTGATGTCAGGTAGACGTGAGGGTACACGTGAGGGAGGCGGTGCCCGATCGTTGTAATTCACTAACTTTGCGTTGATCAGCCTCGAGTCTACCAAACAACGAGCTGTATTGACGCTCTTTCTAATGTTACAGTCTCAAGTTCTTGGACAAGATATTACAAGAAGGACCTTGAGATTATTCGTCGGGCACCGCCCCCCCACCCTCACGTCTACCTGACATTCTCAAAACTGGGAACGAGGCTATTTACGGTACAGTATCAGTCTACCAATTTCAAATCTGTGTGGAATCGGAATGTAACCGTTCATTTGCCCTACTGAGTATGTGTGTCAGATAACATCTGGTAGGCGATCTGAACTGGTCAGACGTTCGGTAGGTTAAACCAGAAGTATGCACTACATCCTACTATACTACCGATGCACTTTGTGAGCGTGAATTGCTAAAGTTTGAGCTGGGTCTGGCCCTTGAGATTGAGATTACTTGTTGAATGACTTGTGTAGAAAGCGAGCACAGTTGATATAGTTGAGGTTAATCCGCAGTGTATGTGGGCAGCTGCGTTGCATTATAATGCTATGCCACTGTAGATATAGAAGTTTGTGTATGAAAGTAGTGAATAGGTGCTAGTATGGGAATGAGTTAGAAAGGGTAGGCGTATACTAGTCGGCTATGGAAGTAGGTGGGCATCAAGTGCAGGATAGGCGATACACCCTAGGCAAATATAAGCGCCGCAGGAAATTTTGATGTGAAGCCATACAAATGCACCACATTTTGAGGGGGTGAGGCCATACAAACGCGAAGCTTTTGGGAAATGAACATTGCCTTGAACTTTGGGTAAGCAGGATCCACTGTTATTGCAGTTCCGCCATCACATGTCTTGGGTCCAACCTCACAACCCAATACCACAACTGTCGGAGGCAAGTAGAACGATTACCTCGTGGCACATTGAAAACAGTCTTGTCCAGAATAACTGAATAACTGGCATGTTGAAACAGTCTAGTCCAGAATAACTGAATAACTGGCATGTTGAAACAGAATAACTAAATAACTGGCATGTAGAGTCTTGTCCAGAATAGCTAATAACTGGCACATTGAAAATAAATCTTGTCGAGAACAATAACTGATACAGTGCACTCATTGCAAGCATTACATACATTACACTTAATGCAACACAATGGAAAACTAGAAGTACTAAAGAAATTGATATAGAACTGCAGGCACACACTAAAACAGTTATCTGTGATGTGAACAAGCTTCACCTGTAGGAGAGAAAGAGTAGGTGATACAGTGCACAACTACCCAGGATGTATGGAAATCTGAAACTACAAGTAGTAGAAGAAATTGATATAGAACTGCAGGCACACACACTACAACAGTGAACTTCATACTCCAGGATGTGAAGTGAAAGAGGATTGTCAAGGCATACCACCACTCAAGACGTAT
>CASBWJ010000056.1:0-25729 GCA_949130485.1 Agelas oroides | reverse complement strand
CATGCGCCTAATAAATGAACAGTACTGAAGTGCAGAACTCTCGGCGCAAGGTAGATGATAAGTGTTTATGCTTATCATAACAAGTCATTGGAATATTTCGCTAAGTTACAAGGAACAACACTCTTTCTATACATCATACGATGGCAACAAGTACAAACAAAATCAGGTCCATTCTTGATATCATGGTGAAATGACAAAATAACATGTTCTACTGACACATTACTCTTTCGCTTGCTTGCCATAGCTTCTTTGTTACTCTGTTTTCTATGTAACACTTCATCTGGTATTTCAAATGCTCTCATGCTTGCTTTGTGCAATCTATCTTGCTCTTTCCTCTGCACAGTTTGCTCAAAGGTTTCAGACTCTCTCATGCTTGCCATGCACATTCTGTTTTGTTCCTGCCTATACAAAGTTCGCTCACGAGTTTCTGACGCTCTTTCACAGGCCTTGTGCAACTTATCTTTAGCTTTCTTAGCTGATTTCACACTATCTGATTGTATTGATCTCATACGTTTCATAGCTTTCTCTTACACTCTGCTTTTCGTTTGGATCGAAAGACATGATCACAGCGTTCACATGTCTTCCGTCTTACAGGTACAGCAGTTTTACACCGCGAGCATACCTTTGTTGGAGGCATACTTACTGCCTATGGCCAATAATCGAACTCGCAAAGAACGTCCCTCCCAAGAACAAAATCGCCGCTAGCCACGTGGTCCAGATTCATACGCATGCGCGTTTTCCGCGGAGTAAAAAATGGCCGACTTATCATGTAGCCGTACCAACAGGAAACGCTCTAGCTTCGCAACGAAGCATTTTCAGAGAAAATCGGATAAAATTTTCGACCTTCATCCGCCGCTGAGAAGGTTAGTATCGTTTGTGGCACGAATAATCACGTATAAAGTGAGATGATGAGTAACAGACACACAGACACACAGACCAAGTACTGTAACCCTCGCTGCGCATGCGCGCCGGGGGTTAATCTAATAGCAAGGTGCGCCTGATAACCAGAGTTTACGGTAAATTATTATTGTTTCGTATGGCAAAATGGGCTATTTATAGAACAATCACGTGGCTAAACCACACTGCCTCGTGTAGCTAGCTGCCATGGGAGCGAGAAGATGCTTGTGAATGCAGTAGTAGTATTGGAATCAACCCAGAAGCGCATTTTCGGATGATACAAGTCGAAGGTCAAGATATAACCTTCAGTGTACTTTTTCGAACATGCTTAGAACCGTGTCTGCCAACTGTGTGTGAAAGCACTCTCTACTCCATCCAGTCCGTGTGGGTTGGAAAGTCTAAGGATCTCCTTGACAGGGTAGGTTTATATTCTCTTTTCAAATTTAAAATGCAATGGGTAGTCCCACAGTCTCGAAAAGCCAAACTCTCGCGTACAACGGAGGGTCCTGTACTTCAAAATGCACTTCCTGTACTTAGAAGCACTTCAAATGCACTTCACGTTTAACAATAATAACCCGCCCGTCCGCATTACTGCTCCAGAAGCCATCGAACAGAAACTAAACATTTAATTGGAGTGGCCTTACAATGTTAGCCACCACAATGTTAAAGCATAAAAGCATAGAACAATAGGTGATTTTATGAGCATGATATTTGCATGCGTACTCTCGACCATGATTTGAGTTTGCCAAACTGAGGGTATGTTAGTCAGTAATTTGATGCCTGGAATTGATTACCGTATAGCGGGGAATTTTCGCTGGGTGCGATTTTTCGCGATTTTCACGGACAGACCTGCTTCCGCGAAAATAAAAACCGCGAAAAAATGAACTAAGATGGAAATTGATGACGTCATTACGTGCGTAGTCGAGTACCCGTGTGAACGAGATGGTTCTCTACAGTCTGTCTGCCCTCTAAATGGTCGCTGTGAAGAAGAACCAGCCTCCTACTGTACAAAATACCAACGAAACCGTAAGAGACGTTCCGAAGATATCGCATCAACCGGTAGGGGTGTGGTCAGATCGTCCCGCATTCCGCGAAAATATAAACCGCGAAAATTTCTTCTGAAGAGTCAGGACGCTTTTCCGCGAAAATTTGCACCAGCGAAAATTTCCCGCTATATGGTATCTATTAATGACACTCAGTGCAGTTAAGGCTGGCTCAGTTTTTTTGGTGAATCTGTACAAGTTTGCGCACGCCTCTACGCGCACCTCTGCGTTTATTCAATTATATTCTCAATTAGTGTAGAAGCCTTAGGTGTGGTTCTGTGTTGCCACGTATAGATCGTGCGAAGTAGGCTGTGTAACTTACCAGTGTAAGCTGTGGTATCGCCATAGCTAGCCTCAGCGAGTGTCTCGTGTGTAAATCTAAATGCCTGGAGTATAGTGGAAAGGATGCTATGCACGTGGCGGTAGCTATTTTTTTTTAGTGCTACTACCTATATGCTAGTGACGGTACAGAGTCCGATTACTATCCTGTAACAAGTCTGACAGCCTGAAGATCAACGAGCTGACCTTGTACCCTCTCTCTCGGCTTGATCCAGCACCGAATTTCCTGAAGTGGACCTGAGGGCTCGCTAATAGTTCACTATTGGCATACTCAGGAAGCTTTAGGCATAATTAGATTCATATGCGAGCCGCACAGAGCCGGCTGTTCGTGAACAGTTTAACTTTGTGCCATTTGCGGAAGGTAGAATAAAGCTATTTTGAGCTGAAATTTTCAGCAATTTTTCTGCAATAGTTGTTGTACTAGAATCTGGTTGGAAACAGCGTGTAGATAAATCGTACAAGCCAAGGTAAGTGGTAAAGCGCAAGTGTTTGTCCGTTTTAGCCAAAAAATCGGCACTTTTCGGCTTTTATTTAGTTTATGAAGGGTGCTGTACCCAGTTTCCAGGCACATTCGTGTTCTTCAGATGGTAAGCTTTCCAACGGTGCCAAAATTGCTACAATTTACCTGGTGTTTACAATCCGCATCTTGAGAAATAGCTGCAAACGGTGTGCAATAATTATTGTTTTGTTTACAGTAGGCGAGGTCATTGCCATGGAAATGGAGTGTTTGTGGTTACTCTTTGGGGTATGTAGGACACAAATATTACCTTTGCTAGACCCAAGAGTGTAGCTGTTAGCAATCAGAATGATTTTCAAAACACCATGCATGCACACTTTTTGAACTAGAAAAAAAAGTTGAGCCAGCCTTAACTGCACTGAGCATGGTATTTCAATGTCCATCTGTTTTCACAGATATTATTTCAGTATACATGTGGATTGATGTTTATGTGCTCCCTACGCAGTTGTAGAGTTGCATGTGTAGGCTGCAGGGTTTCCGAACGACAATTTCACTAGTGAGTGAATCTTGTTAGAGAGCAAAAGAAAAAGATTTTACGTAGTGTCAGTCCACCTGTCCAGTCCTCTAGCCCAGTCCAGTGATATAAGAGATGCTAAAGAAGTATACAAGTGGTTTACAGGAATGGAAGACAATGGTCAAACTGTTGTCTTGTACCATCGAGTCAATATAAAATTACTAGATCTGTCCTGTCCTTTACTCATGCAGCCACACCTCCCAAAGTTACCTCTCACCCAATAAGCCAAAAGAACATTCTTCCAGAATCCAGGGAAAGGAGTTACATTCTCAGTCAAAGCTATAGACTGGAACACTGACTCTCTGCTACCAGTGGCAGTGGAAGCAATTTGGGAATGAGAGTGATTGGTATGAATGGCAGAGCCTCTCCAATGATAGCCGCTTTCAAGAAGTGGAACCTGAACTGAAGCTTGTAAGGGCAGGGCCGTCGGAAGCTCCTTTAGGGTGGAGCGGCCATTGGTCACAATGTTTATTGGCTTTTTACACATTTTTTTTAGCTATCAAGAAGCTCTCATAGCACCTCACTAAAATGCATGGAATATCTCTAACTCAGTGCAGACCAGGATGGAACACACAGCTAGCTCGCTCAGGAATTGTCTATAATAATAGCATGAATTTGCAATTGCGTGATTGGACAAAACAAACTAACATGGAAATGAACTGCATGAAACGAGCGCTTGATCGATCATCATCGCATTATCAAATTCTCGTTTTAAAGAAGAAGGCTGGTGTGGACTTTCACCAGTTTCTGGTGTTGTCTGCGATCAGCCATTCCCCGTTGAAATTATTCAAGGTTTAAGGTGGCACGGTCGTCACTCGGCGGAGGTTAACGAAAACATAAACCTGGGTTACAGTCAGGACCAGGGTTACTCCTAGTTCCAGGATTAGGGTTTGCTTTAGGGCAATCTTGCTTTGCCTAATTTTAAAAAGGGTTTTAGTAGCTCATTAATATATTCATGAACCCCAAATTGCCACTCGATGGACGCATCTACACGCTCACTGTAGGTAGCGTCCCAACCACCAATGTATCTCAAAACAATCTATGCCAGCTTTTGTTCAAAGCTACTCTCAAAGTCAGGCTAGACTCATGTTTGTCACTACTCTTGGAATGGACAACTTTGACTGCACCAAAATGAATGGACATTTTAAAAAATTCACAGCTTGTCTACAGGAGGGGCTCATTCACGAGTGGAAGCAAGCATTACTAGCCCCACCTCTCTCCCTTATGTCGCTAAACACTCACGGCTCTGTTCCACACACAGCCACCGTTCAGCTCCCTTGGCTGTCAGACTGTAGCACCAACGATAAATTGCGTATTCTAGTTAAAGCCCATCCCAGCACTTGAAGCACCTGGCCACGGTCACCAACTAGGCTAGGCATACGGCCGCGAGACCTGGGCCTACTCAACAAACACAGTCTTGGCCACTGTGGCCTTTCTGCTTCTTCTAGACGCAAGCTTGCTTTCACAAGCAGACATTACGCACTACTCACAGCTACTGACACTACAGCACTCTACTAAACTCCTTCTTTTATTTTTAAAAAAATTTTTTTTTTTAAGTCGATCTAAGCTTATTTTCAAAGTTCCGACCACCACATGAAGGGTGCCGCCAGGCCACATCTTAACTAACTTAATTATAAACTGATTATTGGATGGCAATGCCGACAGGAAACGGGGAAAATCCCCAATTTTACGGACCGTGAACGGTTTGAGACTCTCAAAACGGACTGTGCGCTAAAATTTTAACAAGACAAAGAAGTCTATCAGCTTGGATTCCAGGTTTGTTGACCTTAAAAATCCAGGGTACTGTGCCACCTTAAAGTTCAAAGGCTTACGGAAAATGTGGGGCGGCCAAGGCCGCCCCAGCCGCCCCGCTTCCGACGACCATGATGGGAGTTGTATTTTCAGTCCAAGCCACTTGAACACTGCCTCTAGGCTACCAATGGCAGTGGACACATTTTGGGAAGAAAGGTGAGCAGGATGAATGGCAGAACTTCACAGGTGAAGATAACGGGACGCTGTAAAACACGGAATACGGAATGCCGACATTGCACGTGGAACTGCCATCCAGCGAGGTGGCTCTGCTACCGCTGTTTGTATCTGAAGTTGCAGAGGAGGCTACAAACACTGGGTAAGCCTTGTGGGAGACCTCGATGGCTACAAAGCTAAAGCTTTGCATGAGCTAAGAAGGGCTGTAGGCGGGCTACACTAAAAAGATTGTGCATATTATTTGACTTACAAAGCGGGGTCCGTTCCCAACTTGAAACTGCCTCCGTGAGCCTGACTTTATGAATGGAAGTCGTTTTGTCACTCTCAATATTCGTGCACCTAGCATGCATGGGCTGCAAGTGAGTGGAAGAGAGCTTCGCCACCGTGGCTGGCCCGACGGCGATCTGAGCGCGGGATACATGCAGCGGTTTCTCAGGCTGCGCGTTTACTGGCTTTAGCCCTCTTACAATCCTATTGTCTTCCCATCAGTGCCTAGTTTTCGTATCAACAACTATGATCCACTTCTGCTCGTCCCCTTCTAACTGGATAACACGGCGCTATTCATTTTTGCGGCAGGCCTAGCTTTAGGGCAACAGTCGAGGTCTTCAACAAAGTTTTTAGCATTTGTAGTCCCTCTACAACTCCAGAATACAGACAGTAGTGCCAGCATTGGCAGCACCGGCAAGATGGCAGTTCAACACGTGCGATGTCGGTAATTGCAAAGCAATTTCATTTCCGGTCAATCAAAGTTATTCCGTTATTCCGTATTCCGCGTCCCGAAGATAGCATGCTTCACAAAACCAGGTATTGAACTACTGCTTGCTAGCATCCGGGAACACAATGCTGGCTAATATCGGTGTGTGGCCAGGGGCGTAGCCATCAAATTTTGGAGTGGTCAGGTTAGTGGTGCGTGCGTAAGCACGCAAGAGCTAGGGGGTTCTGGAGGCATGGCCCCCCAGAAAATTTTGGGAATTTAGAGACTATGAGGTTGCTTCTGAGACCATTTTTGGGCCAAAACGATGCTTATCGGAGGCCAGACGACAGAGTTTTACATGTATGAACATCTACCCTTTCTGCCCGTTGCGCCATATAGCACTGCATGGTTTCGGCTTTCCGATCGTTCGCTAATCTCACAAGCCACACCCTTCGCAGATCGTTCGGTTGGAAGAACGGAAAATTGTTGGAAGACTCGGTCTTTCGCACTGTTCGCAGCCATCTCGTATTATGTTGCAACATGTCACCACACTGTGTGCGCGCCATGGGCGTTTGCCGAGCATTGGCCCTATTTGGCGACGCCAAGCAAGCCACGGTGAGGGAAAAAGCGGTCCGGTTGAAACCGGACTAACCGGACCGGTGGCTACGGCCCTGTGTGGTCTCTAACCGTGCAGGAAATACAACTACAAGTGTGCTAGACTCACTGTTGGTAAGCATTCATGAGCCTGCTTCATGAAACAACAGGCCCATAGCCAGGATTTTCAGAAGGGGGGTTACATTGTGTATGTATACATGCACAAGTATGCAGGACTAAGGGGGTCTGGGGGCGTGCTCCCCCAGGAAATTTCCACCACTGTAGAGCCATTGTCTGTTCCTATGAACAACTTTTGGCTTTGTTGAAGGTCTCAACTGAATCCTGTACACCAGGTCATTAATTTTCTTGGTGACTGTATACGGTCCTTGCCAAGGGCGTTGGCGTTTGGAGTGAGGCCTTTCTCCGCTCATTACCCACCACTATACCCAATCCCCATAACAACAGTTACTAATCACAACAACTACCGACTGTCACCAGCACAACATCGGAGAATATCAGAGAGGAATAAAGTACAGGTAATACAAGCTGGTAGGACAACCTTGAATCGTGAATAGGGCGATTCCACTCATGACTAAGGTTGGGTGACCATAATGGCGCGATTAAAATTCATTGGCTTGTTTACACTTTCCCATGGCGGCAACCGGAATCAACAAGGGGGCGTGTCCCTTTGATGTGGCCTGCTGCCCTTTGTAGTGGTCTGGAGGCACTTTCATGTGGCTGGGCGGAACTTTGAAGAAATCATCCAAAATTAAAAAAAAAAAAAAGCGCTAAAAAGATTTTCTAGCTCCTTGAATGTGATGGTTGGCTCTTTGTGTGTGCAAAACTTGCCTGAGTGGGCTTGGATGTTTGTGAGTGTGGTGGAAAGGCAGAGATCTATCCTGGAAGACGGGTATCATCACACAGTTGACTGACAAAGGTACTGTAGCTGACTTTTCGGGCTTGTAGGCCCCGCCCGATTTTATGTTAGCGGGAATGTGTGTAACTTGGCTCCATTCTAGGGGCAATGACAGGGAGTAAGTTTGTTGGCAAAACTCCCTGGCCTGGAGGTGAGCGGGAAAAAGCATACATAATTTTGTAGAGGGTGAGTTGAGCTTTCTGAAACTGGGCTCAGATTTGGTTGGTTTGAGTGGAGGTGTGTCGAATCTTTCTTGAAAGCCAGCACAGCCAAAATTACTGTTTTTGAGGTCAAATGTGTGTTTTGGCCTGTAGACTGGAATTGAAGTGGTTCCAGGACAAATCCAAACGTAAAGTTTTTACTTGTTTTGTGTGTGTGTTGATGATGTGGTCAGACTGGGGGTGGAGCCTTGGAGTGGGTGCAAATTTTTATTTTAGCTGAGGGACTAAAAATTGAGTTTTTTGGCATTATCAGGTAGAGAAAGCAGTTTGGTACAAACTTTTTGCGAATCTTGTGTACACTTAGACATTACCCATCCATCCGTCCACATTACTCGGAGATTTGTGATTCAAGGTTGTCCTACCTTAATAAATAATTATTGGATAATGAAGGCTCTTTAGTAGCACTGATATATCTCTGAAGTAATCCAACTGGACAAGTCGCAGCAAGAGAAGTATTCTTTCCACCAAACTTCTCAACCAAATTCTGGAGCATCTCTGGGGTTACCGGCTCTTTCTTGTCGTCATGACAGCTATCTCATCAGTTTCATATTCTTGAGCTGTCAGCCACCCACTCTCAGAACGGTCAGCTATCTTTATAAACTTTTGACGCTCGTCAATGAGGTGCACACCTTCTTTGAGTGCTTCCTTTGCCGGGCAATTGGAAAACACGGAAACACGGGAACGGAAACGGGAACGGGAATGGAAATAACCCAAAGATGTGGTGAACCCGAGTCAGTCTCGTGGGCATAACTCTCTCCAAGAGTCTCAGATAAGCCTGAACTAGCACCACACTGGGTACATTCTTCAATCCGTAAACTTATACCAGAGTCTCACACGAAAAATGGGTTAGGGTTAGCATACTAACTACTATATAGCATACAACAGTGCAGTCATTTGTCCAGCTTGTTGCCTTAAGGTAGGACAACCTTGAATCGCGAATCGGGCCGATTCCACTCATGAATAATTAATGATCGGGTGACCATAATGGCGCGATTGAAATTCATTGGCTTGTTTACACTGGCTTGTTGATTCCGGCAGCAACCGGAATCAACAAGGGGGGTGTGTCCCTTTGATGTGGCCTGCGGCCCTTTGTAGTGGTCTGGCGGCACTTTCATGTGGCTGGGCGGAACTTTGAGAAAATCCTCCAACACAAAAAAAATAAAAAAATTTCTAGCTCGTTGAATGTGATGGTTGACTATTTGTGTGTGCAAAGCTTGCCTGAGTGGGCTTGAATGTTTGTGAGTGTGGTGAAAAGGCAGAGAGCCATCCCGGAAGACGGGTATCATCACACAGTTGTCTGGCAAAGGTACTGTAGAAAGCTGACTTTTCGGGCTTGTAGGCCCCGCCCGATTTATGCTAGCGGGAATGTGTGTAACTTGGCTCCATTCTAGGGGCAATGACAGGGAGTAGGTTTGTGGGCATTACTCCCTGGCCTGGAGGTGAGCGGGAAAACGCATACATAGTTTTGTAGGGGGTGAGTTGGGCTTTCTGTAACTGGGCTCAGTTTTGGTTGGTTTGAGTGGAGGTGTGTTGAATTTTTCTTGAAAGCCAGCACAGCCAAAATTACTGTTTTTGAGGTCAAATGTGTGTTTTGGCCTGTAGACTGAGATTGAAGTGGTCCCAGGACAAATCCATACATAAAGTTTTTACTTGTTTCGTGTGTGTGTTGATGATGTGGTCAGACTGGGGGTGGAGCCTTGGAGAGGGTGCAAATTTTTATTTTAGCTGAGGGACTGAAAATTGAGTTTTTTTTGGCATTATCAGGTAGAGAAAGCAGTTTGGTACAAACTTTTTGTGAATCTTGAGTACACTTAGACATTACCCATCCATCCGTCCACATTACTCGGAGATTTGTGATTCAAGGCTGTCCTACCTTACACAAGCACTTCAGCCAGAACCATGGGCGCAGCGCGCTCGGGCCGACTGCGCCAGTCAGACTAGTGTGCGTAGCTGTTACTCAATCTCTTGACCCTAAACAGCCTTGCTCAGTGTGTCTTTATAGTAGCTTCCAATGTCACCGTGGACTGGCGTAGTATGGTTGTGAAGCTTAGCTCGCAGTTAAGTCGCTGTTCGACTTTTTCACATCAGTAAACAGTTTCACCAGAGGTAGGTAGCTACAAATGTAAAGAAATAACTTCATTTATGCATCAATCTGTCCTGCTAAGCAGCTACTACGGCTTAGTCTCGTGTAGCCAGACTCTAGTTGGGCCTGGCTACTCAAGAGTACGATCGCACTGTGGTGAGCAAAATTGTTGACTTCGGTTTTAGGCGTCCCTTCCCGTTCCCGTTCCCGTTTCCATTCCCGTTTCCGTTCCCGCATTTCCGTGTTTTCCAGTTGCTCCTTTGCCTTCTCCAAGTCGCTGGCGGGATGTTTATCCAGAATAGCAGCCGTTTCGTCTACTACCGCTTTTACACCTTCGTTGAAGGCATGTTGAATCTCGCTCCCTTTCCTCCGAAACTCAAGCTTCTTTTCAAGCTTCAACTTCTTCGTCAAATGGTTATTTTCCATTTTCTGCTCCTCCATCAGCTGCTCCTTAAACTCTGCAAGCTTCGCGTCAAACGAAGACGACAACACGGAGATACTATCCAGCACTCTTGCCTCGAAACTCGACCCACCGGATGCTTCTGTGGCCCGGCTATGCAAAAATTTTCAAGTTGTGTTTACTATAGCTAACTGCATGGCTGCTGTACTAGCGACAGAAACCCGGAGAAGTAACCAACTATTGTGCATATTCCTTTTATACCTGCATGTGGAAACCAAGCAACCATATATACCTCAACCAATCAAATTGCTAATTAGCTCCACCCAATTAGATTGCACCTAGCCCCGACTCATTATCATTCCACAGAGAAATTATTTCCTGCCTACTTCCGGCCACTGCATGGCCTCCAACCAGAAAAAAAAAAATATTGTGCTGGGGATTGTGGAACCATACAGCATCCCCAGGTTTGAGCTGTAGGCACCTGAGTGACATATATCATATCTCTGCTTCATATGGTCTGTCATGAGGTTTTGGTGCTTTCGAGCAAAGCAATGGATTCTTTCCAATCTTTCTTGCAGAGTGGTAACATAGTCATTTGTGGACTCAATCGGCTCTTCTTCTGGTCGACCAAGGCATAGGTCCACAGGTAACTGGAGATTCTCTTCCAAGCATTATTCTAGCTGGGGTGTTTCCAGTGGTGTCCTGCATTGCAGACTGGTATGCCATCAAGAGGAAGGGAATGTGTTGGTCCCAGTCCCTCTGACTGTGATCGGCAAACTTTGAGAGCTGAGCCTCAAAGGTTTGGTTGAACCTTTCAACCATCCCATCTGACTGTGGATGGTATGCAGTAGTCCTTGTCTTCTTGATGTCAAGAAGTCCACACAATTCAGCCATAAGCTTAGATTCAAAGTTTCGACTCTGATCAGCAATGGCACACCACGTGCCGAGGTCTCACCGACGCAGTCACAGCTCACATGTTTCAGTAGTATATCGTACTATTCGTAGCTGTTCGAGTCAGCCAATCACGTGGCTGCATAATTGCGTCACGACTTTTGTAATTATTGCTGTGACGTCTACGTGCCGCGATATCACGTGCGAATCGGTCCCAGGCTCTCCCCCTCCGTTTTATTTTTCATCGGGGTGAGGGGAGAGCCTGGGAACGAGGCTAGCCAAGAATATCCATAGCAATGCACTCCATTGGGGAACCAACATTGTACTTTCTCATGGGAGCTCTGGTTCTCTTTTGAGTGCCTCTTCTCTGTGCACAGACATTACAGTTTCTGCACCAGTCCTGTACATCACGTCGGATTGGATCCAATAAAATCGCTCTCTGACGCGGCCTAGGGTCTTGGCCACAACCAAGTGTCCAGAGGTAGGAAGGTGGTGCAGCTGTTGAAGTACCTTTGGTCGGAGTGCTTTAGGGAGTATAAGCTGGGGTTTCCCACAATCTGTACAGGACACCATTGATGATAGTCAGGCTTTCCCATTGGCCAATGTAGGTTGTGTGAACGCTTTTCTACTTGGCAGATCAAAACAGGTTTGATATCTGTATCATTCAACTGTGCACATCTTAGTTCTTCTGGCGGTCCTGTGCCAGTACTCAAGGAGAGAGTAGCAACTAATGGAAGAGAATTGTGGGAGGTCTGTTCCCATCTGCCCTGGCATTCTGGAGCTCGGCTTTGGTCATCATTTGTGGCGTCGTTATTGAATCCAGCCTGTCACAATGCTTGCAGATTTCTGACCGACATGGTCGCCTTGATAAGGCATCAGCATTTCCATGTTTGGTACCAGCTTTGTGTTCTACAGTGAACTCATACTGCTGTAGCCTCTCCAGCCATCTGGCAACTTGGCCCTCTGGATGACGAAAACTCAAGAGCCACTGCAGAGCAGAGTGATCGGTTCTGAGCAGGAAGTTTCTTCCATAGAGGTAGACATGGAAGGGTTTGATAGACTTCACCACTGCTAAAAGTTCCTTATGAGTAACACAGTAGTGATGCTTGGGTTGACTTAGAGTACAACTGTAGTATGCCACCACTCTCTCTTGCTCAGGGTTAGAGCAATGCTCAGGAGAAGACATTTGCAAAAGTACTGCTCCAATACCGGTACCACTGGCATCAGTGTCTAGAGTGAACATGGCACCCAGATCAGGAAAAGTGAGAAATGGTGCCGTGTCAGGGACAACTTTAATCTATTGTCAGATTCTGTTGACCAACAGAACGTCACAGTAGTTGCACATTGGTGTAGAGGATGAGCAATATTAGAGAAGTGTGGAATGAATCTTTGATAGTAAGAGCACAGTCCAATAAAGCTCCTTACTTCCGTAGCAGATGTGGGGGTAGACCAGGACATGACAGCATTCACTTTGTCAGGATCCAGAGATATACCATTCTTACTGTGACCACATGACCGAGATACTTGACTTCTCTCCTGTAGAGAAGACACTTCTTGGGTGAAAGCTTCAGCTTTGCAGCCCTCAGTCCCTCAAACACTTTCAGCAGGTTGGTGAGTTGGTGAGAGAAGGACTGTCCAGGGACCAGGATATTGTCAAGGTACACCAGTGCTGTGGATAGAGGTAGGCCGGCAAGTGCTTGTTCCATCAGTCGTTCAAAGGTAGCTAGGCCATTACATGGCATGTAATAAATGGCATGACTTTGAACTGCCATAATCCATGGCCAGTCGAGAAGGCTGTCTTCTCTTTGGAGCTTTCATCCAGCTGGACCTGCCAATATCCACTCTTGAGATCCAGGGTCAGTGAACATTGTGGCCAATTAAAATTCCATTTTATTAAGTATATCAAACTGTGCTATCAAAGCAAGTCTTGCCATTGTGAGCAAATATGGAAATTTGAAAATGCACAGTCAACATTTTTTCAGTGTTAAAATTTTAAGTTCAGTTTGAAAACATGAAGTTGCTTGTCAGCACATTCGATTTTCATTCATTCCTTTTTACCTAAAAAGTGCTTAGTCTTGTCAGCAGATCCAATTGTTATCTTTCATTTTCTCTAAATGATTGCCAAGCAGATTCAATTTTCATCTTTCATTTTTCTAAAGAATTATCCTGACTTGTCGGCAGACTCAATTTTCATCTTTTCTTTTCATCAAAAACTTGATTCGCCCTCATCACCAGCTACAACTCTCAGTTTTAATGGAATAAGTCTGGTCTGTGTACTGTTGGTCCATCCGTCTTTTGTACCTACGCCCAGCACAAGAAAACCAAGCACAGCCCCATTTACCATGCTCTGTATACTTCAATACACATACCGTATTGTCCCCGTGCAAGCGCCCACTTCCCAATTTTGACAGTTTTGTGTTTTTTGTTGAGGTTTTCCGTGTAACCGCCCACCAACACACCCGCCCGTTGCCTTGTTTAATATTCTGGTAGAAAATTGCACTATGCACAGTTGTGAATTGATTTCTATGCAATGCAGAAATGCTAAAAATAATAGTTTCATAGTTTTTTCTGGAACATAAACAGGGCTACCAAATGATGCAAGCTGTCATAAAGTGTATCTTGCCAGCATTACATTGACCTACGTATGTACTGCTAATACTGTACCAGCAGACTTTACCAAACCAGGGTACAGTCTGCTGGTACAGTATTAGCAGTACATAGGTCAATGTAATGCTGGCAAAACAATAGAGCTGCAGTAATGGTGTGCACTTTTCTCTAGCTTTCTGAATAGGTGCCTCCAGCAGGCTCATGCAGAGGACATATCAATCTGTCCTAGTCATATTCAGAACTGGTGATAATTTTAAGGACTCGTGCATATCCCTCCATTGCAATAGCAGTCTGTCAGAAACCACTCGACGTTTGGGGAAAGAAGAAACGCACATAACCGACACTCTCGCACAGTCGTCTACTGCCAATGCAGTGTGCGTCAGATCACGTGACTGAAACGAGGATTCGCTGTAAAATTATTGCCGTTTCCAATCCCTGTTCGTAGCTGTATTATCTATGATTCAATCCATATCTGGAGGTGGGTTACGTAACCTGAATTGCAATCCGGATTAGCATGTTTACACGAACCCGGATTAGTTTAATCCAGATTGGGATCCGGGTTATAGGCCTAGTGTAAACGGGGCTATATCAGTATACAAAATCCGAGAAGGGCCAATCCATTCTGCCATGCTGCCATACTGTCATAATGCCATTCTGCCATTCTGCCTTTCTTCCAGTTGCTATACGGTCTCAGCCAGTCATGACACTAGCTATTAACTTTAGTGTTGCAAGTATTACAGTCATTATTCTAATAGAACTGTAGGAGATTAAATAATCTCAAATCTGGCTTCTGCTAGATTAGATTCACAAAATCTTCCAGGAACCCAATTTCTTCCGCTGGATTAGATCTACCACCAGCATTGCCACACACGGAGGCATCTTCGCCCCAGGGAGTGTTGCTTGCAGTACTAGGCTTTCCCAGAAGTGTATGTAGGCTCCGAGAACTTCGATCGTCTGAGCATCGTTCTGTCTGCCTGCGTCTATTGTCCGTACTTATTTTGATAAGAACACAGTCTGGGAGCACTACAATGCCTCTGCAGAGACTTCACAAGTGTTGTTTGATAAGAAAGCGTCCTGGTGCACTAACAGACTCGTTCTGCCCGTGACTTTGCCGTTTTGTTTTGCTAGGAACGCTTCGCGGTGTCTACTACTACGGGCTCTTCCACTAAATTGGATTCACTCGAAAATAATTAGTGCAGCTACCTTCCTCATAATTAGATTAATCATATGACTATATCACAGTCCATTAACAACAGTGCAATAAATGCCAAATTGTGTTTTTCTTGTACATGTAAACAGTGCAAAAAGTGTAATAGCTCACTGATTGGCCAAGCAACAGTGCAGAAAGTGTAATAGCTCTCTGATTGGCTGAAGAACAGACTGTCAACAGTGCAAAAGTGTAATAGCTTTCTGATTGGTTGAAAAACAAACTGTCAACAGTGCATGAGTGTAGTAGCTCACTGATTGGTCAGTGACTTGTAAGTAACAACAATTTGTTGTAAACTATCTAATGTACTATAAACTTGTAAACTTGTAAGTATCAACAATTTGCTGTAAACTATACAGTGTACTGTAAACTTGTATACAATAAACTTGCCTATCTCATACATACTCATACTTAATGTAGTGTACTGTCAACTTGGCAAAGTTTATGATTAGCAATCAATAGCATGTTTTCTCGTACAATTTGGGATTAATAGCACTCGTGATTGGCATAATTGCACTTCGCCTCGTGCAATTAATAGCCATTCACTCGTGCTATTAATCCCAAATTGCACTCAAAACCATGCTATTAATTATACTAACAAAAATTGGATTTCTTCCGCTAGATTGGATCTACTGTTCTATTAGAATAATGACAGTATGCATATCGTTTTGGTATAGATATGGTTAGTATTATCTAATTAACCAAGCTTAATTGGTTCCTGCTGCAGTAATTCTTTCCCCCTTAAGTGCATAGCATTTGTATAAGTCACTTCCACCTATAGTTTGAAGTACAAGAGACATTTTGAGTTTTCATTCAAAGGTGTTGCTACTTATAAATTACATGCATATACATCATAAACAGCATCCTTCCCTGCTTTTCCTACTGCAAACTGGCAGTATGTGTGAAGTTTGGAAATGGCACTAATCCATGCAGGGTCACCAGAAACAAATGGCAGAAACAATAAAATGACTAATCATCTCTTCTCCCCTCCTCTCCCCTCCTCTCCCCTCCCCACCTCCCCTCCTCTCCTCTGTCTCTTCTCCCCTCCCATTTATTCCTCTCCTCGCTTCCATGTCTCCTCTCCCTTTTCTCTTCCTCTTCTCCTTGCCCTGTCTCCTCTCTCCTTTCCCCTTTCCTCCGACCTTCCACCTCTTCTCTTCCACCCTCTCTTCCTCTCCCCTCTGTTCCTACCTCTCCTCCTTTTTCCTCTTCTCTCCAGGCCTGAACCAAGACCTCCCAAACCTCAATAGGGGGTAAGTGTATAGGTTGTTGATAATAATTGGCTAAAAAATTATGTAATATCACTTTTGGCACTATTGTCATTTCCTGCTGTGAATAGCCCCAGATCTGTCATTGAGTAAAGCACAATGTATAGTCTTGCAAGCTGTGTGCAGTATGCATTATTCAAAATGCTACTGCAATTCAGAAACTACTTCCAATTCTCTGGCATATCTCCACTGCAAATGAAACTCCATCCAAAAGACTCAAACAAATTCCGGAAGACCAAAGTAGCTAACTCCAGAAACTTTTCTGTTCGTGCTTGTAAGCATATGTATAAGGCATGCCATGCCACTTTTTAGAAGAAGCCATTTGCTTCTTTGAAATCATTTTCTTGAAACCTTTCAATTTGTGATAAACCTGTGCCACAACTGTATAAAAAACATTCTGAACAATCTCTTATAAGATTTCTATCATATATATAGGTAGTGGCAAAGTCAGTCTTTGAACATAAACAAATGTCACAAATGATTATTTCTGCACACATAGCACTGGAATTGAGGAGTGGTCAGGTGATTACAAATCAAGTGTGCTCACAAGGTGCATAAAACCATATTTTTCAGCTATCATGTACTAGCATTCTTATGTAGAAGCAAATAGCAATTGGTCAGCAGGAATTTTATTGGAAGAGAAGAGTCACGGAGGCTATCATGATCCACCAACACAACCAACAGACTACGAACTTGGATTGTGGCTTGAACTTGAGCAAGCTATGGCATGCATCACTTGATAAACCGACTTAAATCATTACAATTTTATTGTTCCCTTTTTTCTTTCTTTTTTCACTTTTTTCAACCCCACCCATCTCTATTTATCCGTTTCTCTATTTAATTCTGGTTTCTTCCCATTAGTGTCATTTGGGACTGACGAAGGCTCTCGAGCCGAAACGTCTTAAGTTTATTGCCTTTGCTACGATAAAGTTTGCTCACTTATGTCAACTGTTGCATTCTTGTAGCATCTTGGTATATTTTAGTGTTCTTTATACAAAAGCAAAAATGCACCTAAACCTGGCAAACCATGACTGACATGTGAATTATAACCAGCCAGGCCAAACAGTGGTCCATTCAAAGCCAGACCAGCCCAGGGTTAGACTGCCACCATGCATAGCTGTCTGTTAGTAAGGAAAAGTCACAGACCCATTAACTAAAAGTATAATGAATTGTGTGGAATCACCCATTGTTGACATTAGTACTAGCGTGATGATGAGTTTTGTGTTGTTGTCCTCAGGATTACCTCAGATTACCATTGAAACAGAATGTGAACTTTTTGTTTGTTAGTCTCATTCCCAGACTCCAAAAGGTGATGGGAATGGAAGTAGATTATTCCTCTCTTGTGGAATGTTTTGTTTTCTACACTAAATGTAGCTCATTATACATGGATGCCTATTGTGAATAAGTTTTAATGCTCATGTGAAGTCTTGTATGTAGTGAAGTCACTAGTCCACATACTTTAGAACTATGATTTGTGCACTTTTTTCGTTAAAATGCTTTCTGTACATGCACATGATTGCATAAGAGTATTTTTGTTAACATTATTGTGTTATGAAAAAAATTCTGGAGAAGTATCTTCTGATCATATGGTAGAATCATGCTATGATAATGTATAATAGTGTAGTTTCCATTTCATAATATGAAGCATTGATACATGCAATACAGAACCTTGCTCCCATGCAGGCCTAGGCTTTCCCCAACTCCAGGTTTGACAGCCTTCTGTGAATGATCAAAAAACTCTAGTCCAGGAAAGATCTATAATTAGTAAAAGTATGTCACATGAGGCATATGGTAGTGCTCATTATGACTACAATAGGTCATTACAAGCCTGCACAGTAGTGGAAACATAGCATTCTCATGGTCATTCTTGGAAAAGCATTGAAGCATGCATATCTAGTACATGTAGACATAGAATGTAAAACAGGTAACGACTCAACTTCAGTACTAGTCACCACCATAGATAATGTACCCTAGGGTAGGGTATCATGGCGTATGGTAGTACATGTTAATGACACACTCGAGATGTAGTCAAAGGCTTCCTTGAGCACTATCAGGCGTTATTGAGTGCTTCCATGAGCAATGGCACCATTAAATTTGCTGGAGAGCATCGCTGAAGTACCAGACCAGCTGGTCACTAAAACGGGCAAATTGTCTATCTTCTGACTTTCTTCTTTCTTTCTTCTTCCGAGCATAACCCAAGTGGAAAGAAAACGGTGACTGAGTGCAGGTGGTAACTGCATCCCAAGTGCAAAGTATCGGCCCGATGGCCTTGATAGATTATGCTGGCATAATTTTGAGCATAATAGGTGCTCTTGAGCATCAAGAATATTATGCTGGCATAATAGGCTGATTTTTATGATGATCCAGGCATAATAGGCTGATTTCTTGAATGATGGACTCTCACTCTCAGTACCTGTAGTCTCAACAGAAATTAAGGTTGCATAATAATATTATGACATTGAAATTTCTGGGGTTTTTTTGCTATATGTGTCTTGTAACTCATGTTTTAAGTTGTCTGTTCATGTTTTCAACTGTGGTATATAAAATTTCTGTGGCGAAATGAGAAGCATAATAGGTGAATCGAAAAGCATAATAGGTGAATTGTAAAGCATAATGGGTCAAAATTTTGGGAATCAGAGAATAGAATAATAGGCAGGGGCTTGAGCATAATCTATCAAGGCCTAGGTGTAGGTGGCAGGCCATTTCATCCTGCCCATAACAGACTGTTGAGCAGATCCACTAGAGGCAAGCAGCAAGGGCACAAACTTTGACTAAAGAGAAACCCACTAACTACACATAAGTGTGGAAGCCTGGCTAGATTAGTGCAAAAGTGGAACAGGGAACAGTGGATTGAAGTTAGGTGCACAATCCAGCTTCTAACATTAAGCATAGTCATTGGGACCAGGGTGTAGCTAGAGTGAAGTGAAGTGAAGCTTAGTATTGCCATGTAGAAGAGGGGTACTAATGGAGGCAAGATGATACAAAGGCAGCCAACTTGCTGGGCAGAAGATGGCCATGCTACTGTTGTATGCATCTAGCTATATCTAAAGTGTATAGAAATAAGAACACCTCACAAATGCTACTTAGAGACATCAGTCGGTGCTGTAAAGAAGCAATAGGCGCCGGACCTAGCCTCGTTCCCAGGCCGTTCCAGCCTCCAGTTTTTGATCGCGGGAACGGCCTGGGAACGAGGCTAGCCGGACCATTCTCTGCGTTCGACTTTTGTGTGGTCTCGTTCCACTGCTGTAGCAAAATCTGGCAGGGTACGTACGTAAGTGCACACGCATAAGACTTACATTCAGTATGGCTAAACTTCAAAGTAATCTGAATGGTAAGTCCCAGTTTGAAGCTGAAGTGCAATGAGAGCGCCTCCTGACTGCTAAAAATAGCTAGGTCCATAATTTTGCCGCGCACTTCGCGCGTGAATTAAAGCTTCACCACCAACAGCAAGCTGGGCCTGACCATCCGCAGATTGCTTCCGGCGGCCCTGGAAGCGCCATTGCCATCAAAAGCACTGTGGAGGCATGCAGTGTTTTTTTTTTCAGGGCCTTTAGGGGGGGATATTTCCCCCCCTAAGTTTTAAATTCCCCCCCCCAAACAATAACAAATTTAAGCGGCCAGCTGGATGTTTTTCACATTTTCTCTCCCCAGAAAAGCAATTTCCCCCCCTAAACTACATTTCTAGAAAAAACCCTGGAGGCATGGGATGTGGTGTAGTGCAGCAAGCCTGTAGCGAAGTGCACACTTCACCTAAGTATCAAAGTGACTAATATAGCTCAGTGTGGCTGTGCTGTAGCTAGCTATCAGTATTCTGCTACCAAAATGTTGTAGCTAATAGACCTAGCTTGTTAACAGTGTACTTACCATAGTGATTATAGCTACAAGGCTGCAGAGCCGCAAGTCAGGATGAAGTTCGTGTGGTCATTGAAGTGTCAACATTTTTTAAATCATAACTCAGGTTAGCAGTGGTTTGAAACAAAAAATCGCATATTCTTATCTTTAGCAGAAGTACCTTCATGTTAAGATAGCTAGTTTGGGCACTGTAAAATCGTGTGTCACCATAGGTCTCATTTCGTGATGGCAAATGTTTGGCCCTGTATAGTCTCCATGGATTACCTCTCAGGCTTCAATGATAACTGTAGGCTATCTAGCTGTGGTGTCAAACTTCAGTAAGTCCTCTCAAGCTTGGAAAGAAAGGCTAAAACATTGGACAAACCATGCACTTTTGTGGCCTTTCATTCATTCAATCCTTCATGCATGCATGCATGCATTCATTCATTCATTCATTCATTCATTCATTCATTCATTCATTCATTCATTCATTCATTCATTCATTCATTCATTCATTCATTCATTCATTCATTCATTACTATAATTGTTTCTTTTCACTTGGGGTGTAACTTCTGTCAGTATAACTGTAAGCTGGGCTAGCACGATAACGGCTGAAACTATTACAAAGATTCATAAGCGAAAAAACAACAACATAAATTACCAGGTATAGCTATTGCTACTACTGCAAGCACTGCAACGTTAAGTACTCATTTATATACAAAACAAATGCTCATCAAAGCGTGCAGGTCCACGAACACTCAGCATGTTGATAACTCAGACTGAATCATACTAGCTATTCACAGGCACACTAGCCTGCTGTCCGTTGCTGTGGGACGCCATTTTCTGTCAGTGACTGTGTAATGGTTATAATCCACTCTAGCGAGACTAGGTCTGGTCTATCGGCTACGCTGTGGGGCAGGTAACAGTCTAATACTATTTAGTGTTTCTCTCCACATTTGTGGGTTTGTGATTACACAGGGCCATGCTTGAAAAACTAATCATCACATTGTAACCGAGGAAGACTAGCAGTCAAAAAACTTCAGAAACAAGGCTTAAAAATCATTAAAAATGGAAAAGGATGTAGAGATGGCATGCCAAAAAGTATAGAAACAAGATAGGGATGATATAAAAGTGAAGGCAAATATACAGACTATATCTAGATAGCTTTAGTCTGAAGCTAATGTAAACAGTTATGACATTTCACCTTGCTTGAATACACAGTTATGCAAACTCAGTTTTGTGTGGTTAATTGAACTACCTACATATAGTGAGTACTATGAAGAGACATAAATACCCTCCCCCTCACAATCTCGTCAAGCTTCAAAGAGTAGCGCAGACAATTGTCTACTAGCTAAACCTGCCACACACTACGTACAAGTGAATTTTAAACAATGCTGTGTTTGTGTGGGGACAATGAACTTAACTGATTTGGACAAGAAGGAAACAATGATTTTCTAACCTAGACCATTCATATCTGCCACACACTACAATTTTAAACAATGCTGCATGTGTTTGTGTGGGGACAATGAACTTAACTGATGTGGACAAGAAGGAAACAATGATTTTCTAACCTAGACCATTCATATCTGCCACACACTACAATTTTAAACAATGTTGCATGTGTTTGTGTGGGGACATGAACTTAACTGATGCGGACAAGAAGGAAACAATGATTTTCTAACCTACAATTAAGCTAATTTTTAATAAACAATGCTGTGTTTGTGTGGGGACAATGAACTTAACTGATGCGGACAAGAAGATATTCTATGCATGCACTACAAAGCAAAAATGCTGTGGTTGTGTGGGCTGATCAAGTAGCTACTCCTCTTTCCACCACCACAGTTCTTATCTAGTCATAACATAACAGTAACCTAAGACAGCAATTTGTTTTATATATATTGCACTGCTATAGCTGGTATGTTCGACTGTAGCTATATACCTCCTGACAGCATATACTTGGAGTTTATATCACATCTCTAGCTGCCACCATACTTGAAAAGGTTGGTCATTAGCTAGCTATTTGTTAACAAACTGAGATACTACACTCTGTAATGTAAAAGTAACTGTAGCTACACCAGATATAACTTTCAGTCAGTGATTGGTTGCTAGTTAGCTAACAAAATTCCCAGTATATGTTATGCCAGTTTTTAGTCACGCGTATACCCAGTTATGAGAGCCTCCACCTTTTGAAAGTCAGGCCGAAATGTAGAAAGCCATGGCAACTATCGATAGCTGCTACAGCACCTGCATGCAGTTCAGTGAATGCAACTTTAATAATAATACTTTATAACAATAGGTGCCATTCCGCAGTGGCAGTTCTAGAAATATTAATGAGCATGCTTTGCATACGTACTAGGATGTTCTGTGCTCTTTCACAAAGCGCATCCCTCCCGTAGCGGCTTCCGTGACTTCCGAATTTCCGGTGCCATGTATTCCAAGTGGTCCCATGCCCTGGATAGACGCTTAAATTTGGACTTGACTAGTTTCTAAAACTCCAGAAATCTCTCTTGTGCTGTATTTTAATCAATATTGTGCATATAATACATTAAAATTGCACAAAATGTCTGCAATGACGAGCAATCCTCTATACTTTATCATGTTAGCACACGATGGTTCAGGCTGTATCATCCATTGTTGTTCTTGTGGTGGCACTGCTTTTCACCTACTGCTCTGCTAAGAGTGTGTACTGTGTCACACCCACTGCCACCTCGTGTTCATTCTGCCCTCATGATTCAACCCACTGCACCACACTCTCCGAGTATGCGCGAAAAGGTAAACTGTATTTTGCCTCCAACACGACTATGGTGTTCTTGCCAGGTGACCATGCTCTTGATACAAATATCACAGTTGCCAATGTAGCCAGGCTGACCATGCATGGAGAGTCTTCCTCGAGCAGTGTAGCGACAATTGTTTGCAAGTGGTCAGTTGGCCTCAGCTTCACAAGTATGCTTGAGTTCAAAATATACTCTTTAGCATTTGCATCCTGCAGCAGGAAATTTGATAGTCCTTCAGCTATTTACTATGCCACTCTGCTTTTGCACTCTACTCAGTTTGCTGAACTAGTTAACTGTTCCTTCTATGACAACTCTGGCTCTGCACTTGTAGTGATTAACACCAGCATTACTTTAGCAGGGAACAGTGAATTCTCACATAACCACTGTGGCTTTGATTTTTGTGTTGGAGGAGGTATCATTGCTCTTCAAAGCAACCTAACATTCACTGGGAACACAACCTTCCTTGAAAATAGGGGTGGTGCAATTTCATCATTGAATACTGTACTTGGATTCAGTGGAACAAACAACTTCATCGGCAACTCAGCAAACCATGGTGGTGCAATCTACACAAATAATACTGTACTTAGCTTCAGTGGAAACAGCAACTTCATCAGAAATTCAGCAAACTTTGGTGGTGCAATCTACCCATCAGAAAATACTGTTCTTAGCTTCACTGGAACCAACAACTTCATCAACAACTCTGCAGCCTATGATGGTGCTGCAATCTATGCAATAGGCAATACCATTAATTTCAACGGAACTAGCAACTTCATAAACAGTATAGCACAGAGACATGGTGGGGCGATTTGCACATTCGAAAGTACCTCTCTAACTTTCAATGGAACCAGCAACTTTATCAACAACTTAGCGGCTGTTGGTGGTGCAATCCTTGCAGCATATAAGACTGTACATACCTTCATTGGAGCCAACAATTTCACCAGTAACTCAGCATATTTTGCTGGTGCAATCTATGCAGAACAAAATGCTATACTTAGTTTCAAGGGAACAAACAGCTTCATCCGCAACTTAGCTTACAAGGATGGTGGTGCAATCTATGCAATAACAAACCCTTCACTTAGCTTCAATGGAACCAACAACTTTTCACACAACTTGGGAGTGTATGGTGGTGCAATCTATGTTAAAAATACTACTCACGTACTTAGCTTCAAAGGAGCCACTAACTTCATCAACAACTCAGCAGAAGGCTTAGGGGGTGCATTGTATGCAGTACAAAGTACTTTACTTAGTTTCAATGGAACCAACAACTTCATCAGAAACACAGCTACCTTTGGTGGTGCGATTGTCACAGTACAAAATACTGAACTCAGTTTCAATGGAGCCAACAACTTTATCAGTAACTCAGCATACCCTACACACAGTGGTGGTGCAGTCTACACATTAAACAAGACTGTAAGTACCTTCAATGGAATCAACAACTTTATCAGCAACTCAGCGTACTTTGGTGGTGCAATTTATGCTTACCAAAATGCAGAATTTATTCTGTATGGAACCAGCAACCTCATCAACAACTCAGGAGAAGGCTTAGGTGGTGCAATCAACATCCAGTCAACATCAGGCATTAGTGTCATTGGTTTAGGCAAGTTTATCAACAATTCGGCACTACATGGAGGAGCAATCTGTGCACATGATAATAGTTCACTGACATTCAGTGGAGCCATTTACTTCACTAACAATAAAGTTAGAATAGGCAAAGTGTATGGTATGTCTGATGCTCGTGGAGGTGGAGTGTTCATGGGGGTAAAATCAACCTTTTCCATTCTACCTGAGACAACTGTGTATTGGGAGAACAATCATGCAACTTTAGGAGGAGCTATCTATGTCAGAGATGCTAGCCCCATGAGTTACTGTGACCAAGATGCACCAAAAGAAGAATGCTTTTTTCAACTCCCTGGCCAGAGTCTGCCTAGCCTTGATGCCAAACTTGTTTTCAAGAACAACTCTGCTGACAATGCAGGAAGTGTGTTATATGGTGGTGCAATAGATAATTGCAAACTCACTGGTATGGACTCGCACAGCTCTAGTGACGTGTTTGACATGATATTCCGCATTGAGGATGACACTGATTACAACACAACTTCGAATATTTCCTCTGACCCACTTAAAATATGTCCATGTGAGAATAACCTTCCAAAGTGCAGCATGCCCATTAATCGTGCTGTGTACCCGGGTGAAACATTTCAAGTTTCTGTGGTTGCACTTGGACAAAGAAGTGGAACAGTTCCTAGCACAGTGAGTAGTATCATATACATTGGCTCAGGTGACCTTAAAGATTCCCAATACCTCCAGCAAACAAGCAACACCTGCACCAAACTCAACTACACTGTCTATTCACTCTCTCAGAGTGTGGAAATAGAGATGCATGCAGAAGGTAGTCCATGTTCAACTTACAAAGTACTTGATGTGTCCTTAGACCAGACCTGCCCACTTGGATTTAAGATTTCTGAGTTCAGCAAATCATGCATCTGCGTGCCAAGACTTGCACAATATGCATATCGATGCAATATAAAAAATGGAACAGGACAAATAACACGTCGATCTGGTCAACAGTTTTGGGTTGGGCGTGATAATACATCCCATGGACTAATCCGCCACCCACACTGCCCATTTGACCACTGTGTCAATTATACAGTGATCTTTTCCCTTGATGATACAGACTTGCAGTGTGCATACAACAAGTCAGGCCTCTTGTGTGGAAATTGTAAGGAAGGTTACAGTCTGGTACTAGGCACACCTCAATGCAGAAAGTGTACCAACAGCCATCTTGTCTTGCTCATCCCTTTTGCAGTGATGGGAGTAGCATTGGTCTTCTTGCTTCTTGTGTGCAAACTGACAGTGGCAACAGGAACACTCAGTGGCCTTGTGTTCTATGCCAACATTGTTGAACCCAATCGTAACATCTTTCTACCAGTGGAACATACCAATGCTT
>CASBWJ010000055.1:0-25845 GCA_949130485.1 Agelas oroides | reverse complement strand
GGGGTGGAGGAGGAGAACCTCTGCGATAATTTAGGACAAGGGAAAGAGGGAAGAATTGAAGGGATGGGGGGGGGGAAGAGGTAGAAGAAGTTTATTAACAGGACTATCTTATTGCCAGTCTCCTCTCTCCCTCACAGGCAGAGATGTACACCATTCTTCCTCCTCCTCAAGCCTCTCTGTACCCTCGTCATCATCGTATGGCTGCTGAACCCGGAGACGAGGAGGCTGGTAAAGGTGAGGGGGGAGGGGGGGGGGGGGAGGAAATCATGAACTATTTAGTAATGCCACTGAAGGGATGAAAATAGTGGAGAGAAGGGAGATCTTCATGCTCTGTTCCTCCTCAGCAGGCCTCTTAGAGAGTGACACAGACCACGAGCATGGTGTCCCTGCTGCTGCTGCCGTCTCTCAAACAAAGTTCATGTGAGTTAGGAGTCTGTGTGTGTGTTAGGAGGGTCTGCGTTAGTTAGCGGTTGTGTTAGTCATAACAATCAGTACATGCACACCCTGAGTCTTAGTCCAGTGACCAGCTTTTCTTTCCCCTCGGTTTCACCATCAAACATGCGTCTAATGGATTGTATCAATACTCTGTGTGTGTCATGTGATCTGCAGTACGACTGCCACACATAGGCCTATTTTATCCCAAGGGTATCCTCCCTACTCTGGGCGAGAGGGAAGAGAAGGGTGAACACGATACAGACCTGGGGGGAAAGAGGGAGGGAGGGGAGGGAGATATTGGAGGGAAGCAAGGAGAAGGGAGGTGAGGGCGAGAGGGAAGAGAAGGATGAACACGATACAGACCTGGGGGGAGGGAGGGAGGGGGGGGAGGGAGATATTGGAGGGAAACAAGGAGAAGGGAGGTGAGGGCGAGAGGGAAGAGAAGGATGAACACGATACAGACCTGGGGGAGGGAGGGAGGGGGGGGGGAGGGAGGAGAGGGAGATA
This sequence comes from Agelas oroides, assembly GCA_949130485.1. NCBI lineage: Eukaryota > Metazoa > Porifera > Demospongiae > Agelasida > Agelasidae > Agelas > Agelas oroides. The sequence goes on along the minus strand of CASBWJ010000055.1, from coordinate 24,903 downwards.
TTGGAGGGAAACAAGGAGAAGGAAGGTGAGGGCGAGAGGGAAGAGAAGGATGAACACGATACAGACCTGGGGGGAGGGAGGGAGGGGGGGGGAGGGAGGAGAGGGAGATATTGGAGGGAAACAAGGAGAAGGAAGGTGAGGGCGAGAGGGAAGAGAAGGATGAACACAATACACAAAGAAAAGCTAGCACATACCACACACACCACACATGCAGCACACACACCACACACCCTACTACTGTGTGTGTCATGTGATGTACGGTACAGTGTCCATCATACAATCCATTGTGTTGGTAATGACCACCAATACATCAGCACTCCTGTGCTTCTCAGTGATCGTATCAATAGTCTTGTGTTAACACTCTTGTTTAACACTCTTGTTTCTCTTTGAACACATCAAAAGGTGCATTTCGTACATGTACTCATATAGGGCTGTATTGATGTTCTTTTTCCCACAGGTTTGTGACAGGCGTGATAGCACGGGAGCGTATGCCAACGTTTGAGCGTGTCCTGTGGCGAGCATGTCGTGGCAATGTGTTCCTGAGACAGGCAGAGATTGAGGAACCACTGGAAGACCCCTCAACAGTACGTTATTTCTCTCTCTCTCTCTCTCTCTCTCTCTCCTAGTTCACTACTGCCCCCTTCCTCCGCATCTTCCTTTGTGTTGTTGTTACACACGATTCAGTGATGACTGTCTCCCTCCCTCTCTCCCTCACCCTCTCCTCTCCCCCCTCACCCCCTCACTCCCTCACTCCCTCACCTCCCCCCTCACCCTCCCCCCTCACTAGGGTGAGAGGGTATACAAAGTGGTCTTCATCCTCTTCTTTCAAGGAGATCAGCTCCGAAGCCGCGTCAGAAAGATCTGTGAGGGGTAAGTGTTCCTAATAAGGAAACCGCCACACAACCACTACTGTGGGTGTTGTGTTCATATAGCCAGAAGTAATCAACTTCCATATAAGGCAACTGCTACGGTTTGGCCAACTTACATACAAGACACAAATAGTCCACCCATATTCCATATTAGGCAACTGCTTTAGTGCAACAACTTCCATATAAGGCAACTGCTATACTCCAACATTTTCCATATAAGGCAGCTGCTTTAGTCCAACCACTTCCAAATAAGGCAGCTGCTATACTCCAACAACTTCCATATAAGGCAACTGCTATACTCCAACAACTTCCATATAAGGCAACTGCTATACTCCAACAACTTCCATATAAGGCAACTGCTATACTCCAACAACTTCCATATAAGGCAGACTAACCAACTTCCATATATGGTACTTTGCTGTTCTCTGCAGGTTTCGTGCTACTCTTTACCAGTGTCCCGAGACAGCTACTGAGCGCCAGGAGATGATGGCTGCCGTCAACAACCGTATCTACGACCTCCAGAGTGTACTGAAGACCACAGAAGACCACAGTATTACGCAGCTCACTGAGGTGGCGCAGGAGATTGACGTCTGGCAGACCAAGGTAGGATCAACTGTACCATACAGACACCTTGACCTTCCTCAACTCTGCTTCCCTCCCTCTCTCTCCTCCCCCTAAATCTTCCACTCCATCTTCCCTTTCCCCTCTCTTCTTCCTCTTTCTTGCTTTCATTTTCCCCTCCCCATCTCCTTCCACCCTCCCCCTAAATTCTTTTCTGTCGTCCCTCCCCCTTCCTCCCTTCTCTCTCCTCCTCCCCTTCTCCCCCCTCCTCCCCTTCTCCCTCCTCTCTTCCCTCTCCTCTCTCTCCCACCTCCTCCCTCCCTCCTCCCTTCTCTCCCCTCCCCCCTCCCCCCTCCTCTCTTCCCTCTCCTCTCTCTCCCCCCTCCTCCCTCCTCTCTTCCCTCTCCTCTCTCTCCCCCCTCCTCCTTCCCCTCCCTTCTCCCTTCCCTCCCCCCTCCTCCCTTCCCTCCTCTCTTCCCTCCCCCCTCCTTCCCCCTCCTCCCTTCCCTCCTCTCTTCCCTCCCCCCTCCTCCCCCCTCCTCCCTTCCCTCCTCCCTCCCTCTCCTCTCCAGGTCACCAAGATCAAGGCGATCTACCACACCATGAACCAGTTCAACTTGGATGTCACCCAACGTTGCCTTATTGCTGAATGCTGGTGTCCCGTGGAAGACCTCGATGAGATACAGCATGCACTCATTCGGGGAACGGTGAGAAGAGGGAGGGAGGAGGGTGAGAGGGAGGGAGGGAGGGGAGAGCAGGAGAAAAAGGAGGGAGGAGGGTGGGGGAGGGAGGGAGGAGGAGGGAGGAGGAGTAGGAGAAGAAAGAAAGGAGGGTGGGGAAGAGGGAGGGAGAGAGGGGAGAAGAAAAAAAAGGAGGGAGGAGGGTACATGTAGTTTGAATGAGTGATGCATATGAAAGAGAAAGTATTATCACAAGCCGTTTATATTTTCACACCCACCACCTCCCCACCCAACCCTCACCCTTCCTTTTCTCCTCTCTCCAGGAGCGCAGTGGGTCGACAGTTCCCTCAATTCTCAATCGTATGAAGACAGATGATCCACCCCCAACCTTCTTCAAAACCAACAAGTTCACATCGGGGTTTCAGGCGATTGTTGATGCGTACGGCATTGCAACATACGAAGAAGTGAACCCCAGTGAGTATATAGCAACAAATGACTGTTCAAGAGAGTGAATTGTTAGTCTTGAAATTTACATCTCCACTCCCTCCTCCCCCTCCTCCTCCCTTCCTGTTTCTCCCTTTCTCCTCTCCTCCTATCCCCCTCCTCCCCCTCCCCAGCACCCTATACCATCATTACGTTCCCCTTCCTCTTTGCGGTGATGTTTGGTGACGCAGGCCACGGACTGATCATGGCAACATTTGCCTTTCTCCTCATCCTCTTTGAGAAGAGGCTCCAGAACTTCAATGGAGGAGGAGAGGTGGGCTCTAATTGGAATTACCCCTTCTCACCTTCCACACTCTTTCACCCATTCCCTTTTGCCTTTCACCTCCTGATATTCATCCTTTCCCTCCTTCCTCCCTCCTCCCTCACTCTCTCCCTCCTCCCTCCTTCCTCGCTCCTCCCTCCCTCCTCCCTCCTCCCTCCTCCCTCACTCTCTCCCTCCAGATGTTCATGACTATCTTCAATGGCCGTTACATTGTGTTTCTGATGGGTCTTTTCTCAATCTACACGGGCCTCATCTACAACGATGTGTTCTCCAAGTCTCTCAACATCTTTGGAAGCTCCTGGAATGCCTCCTTTACCAGCAGTCTTACCTATGACAAAGGGTGAGAAGAGATTGGGACAGAGGGTACCTTTGGCGGAGGGTGAGGAGAGATTGGATACCTTTGGGGGAGGGTGAGAAGAGATTGGGACAGAGGGTATACCTTTGGCGGAGGGTGAGGAGAGATTGGATACCTTTGGGGGAGGGTGAGAAGAGATTGTGACGTACAGTACCTTGGGTAGTTACAAATGCTATAATGCAGTAACTTCGTTCCCAGACTGAGCTTTAGATTCTGGAAATAACAGAAGAAGGCCTGACCCATCTTTCTACCTTCCAGTAACACAAAGTTAGGTGGGGCCTGAGAGTAGGGCTAATAGTGCAGAGCTACTGTGAACATTGGCTTCCAGCTCCTTAAGACAGCCCTGAACATTGAACATTAGAATTGTTACTTGTGAATCACAAGTTCCTTCCTTGGACAAAGGGAGAAGGACAGGGAGAAGAGGGAGAGAGAGTTAATTGTTAGTTCTGACTCATATGCATTCATATGCAGTGCTACAAGTGTTGGGGATTGCTGTCCAATACCACCCTGCGTCACCCTCGGAACCACCTCGGCCATGGTGACAGATTTCCCTCGAGAAGCCATGACACACCAGCAACCCTACCCTTTTGGGCTTGACCCGGTATGTACAGTCAAGAGCGCATTAGAACAGGCGGCTAGAGCGTGTAACTACGTAAAATTCCAAACTGGGCAGAATTTACCGCCAGTACTAAAAGTAGTAACACGTATGCGCTGCTGCGTGTAGACATGTTGCTAAGCACGTGCCGGGTGTTCTATTTGTAGTACGGTTCAATAATTTTGACCGGACTACGGGCTTCTATTGGAGTTACACACTCTTCCTCTAGCCGCCCGTTCTTATACGCTGGTACACTGTACATGTAGCTTGCATTGGTAGTATGTTGGCTGTTATAGGGAGGAAGGAATGGCGTTTTGTACTGTATAAGAGTTTGTATGTTCCAACAAAAGAATCACGGCTCACATGATCTGTCAAAGAATCATGGCTCACATGATCTGTCAAAGAATCACGCCTCACATGATCTGTCTCACAGATATGGCAGGTGGCAGAGAACAAACTCCTCTACACCAACTCCTACAAAATGAAGATGGCCGTCATCCTCGGTATCGGACAGATGCTCTTTGGGGTCATTCTCAGCATCTTCAACCACCTGTAAGTACAGGGGCTTCCCCCCAATCACCTATAAGTACATGGGCTTCCCCCAATCACCTGTAAGTACAGCCCCTACAAAGAGGCTTCCATCTGTAACCACATGTACATGGACAACTCCCTCCCTCCTCTCTTCCCTCCCTCCCTCCTTCCTCCCTTCCTCCTCCCTCCCTCCTCCCTCCTTCCTCCCTCCCCACACAGGCACTTCAAGCAGTTTATCAATATCTTTGTGGAGTTCATACCTCAAGTAAGGAATGTCTTAATCTTCACCCTCTCACCCCCCTCCCCCCACCCCCTCATGCATGTACCACCCTTGTGCACACTCACCCTCACACGTGACTAGTGTGGTTGTGTGTATATTCATATTCATCCAAGCACACCCTCACACCATCACTCCCTCACAGGTTCTCTTCCTGATGTGTATATTTGGTTGGCTGGTGCTCCTCATCGTCTACAAGTGGTGCTACGTCTACGAAAACCCAAACCACGTGAGCCCTCCCCTCACTTCCTCCCCTCCCCTCACTTCCTCCCCTCCCCTCTCCTCACTTCCTCCCCTCCCCTCTCCTCACTTCCTCCCCTCCCCTCCCCTCACTTCCTCCCCTCCCCTCTCCTCACTTCCTCCCCTCCCCTCCCCTCACTTCCTCCCCTCCCCTCTCCTCACTTCCTCCCCTCCCCTCCCCTCTCCTCACTTCCTTCCTCCCCTCCCCTCACTTCCTCCCCTCCCCTCACTTCCTCCCCTCCCCTCCCTCACTTCCTCCCCTCCCCTCACTTCCTCCCCTCCCCTCACTTCTTTCCTCCCCTCCCTTCTCTCCACACTTCTCTCTCCTCTCTCCTCTCTCCCCTCCTTCCTCCCATTCCCTACTGCCTTCATCCAGGCTAAATATGGTCTTTGGTCTGGTGTTTTTAATTAAAGGATTTCTCCTTCCTCTTCTCTCCCTCTCCTCCCTCCATTTTCCCCTCTCTTTTCTCCCCCTTCCTCCACAGGCGCCCAGCCTACTGATCACGCTCATCAACATGTTCTTGGAGTTTGGTAGCTCTCCTAAAGTGGAATTTCAGAACGGAACTGTCGTTGAAGGTGCCACCAACGAATTCTCTACATTTGGACCCACTCCACTTGCTACCTCCTCCCAGGTATGTCTGTTGCCATGGCAACTAGACGATTTGTGCTGCACCTTGAGTACATGCATTTGGAAGTAGACATGTTTTCCTCTTTCTCCCTCTTTCTCCCTCTTCCCCTCTTTCTCCCTCTTTCTCCCTCCCTCTTCTTGTGCTCCCTTCTCTTCCTTGAGCACACATGCACTGAAGCTTTCTAACTTTTCCTTCCCTTCTCTTTTCCTTTCTTCTCTTCCCCTCCTCCTCCTCTCTTCTCCTCTTTTCCTTTCTCCTCTTCCCCTCCTCCTCTCTCTTCTTCTCTTCCCCTCCTCCCCCTCTCTTCTCCTCTTTTCCTTTCTCCTCTTCCCCTCCTCCTCTCTCTTCTTCTCTTCCCCTCCTCCCCCTCTCTTCTCCTCTTTTCCTTTCTCCTCTTCCCCTCCTCCTCCTCTCTTCTCCTCTTTTCCTTTCTCCTCTTCCCCTCCTCCCCTCTTCTCCTCTTTTCCTTTCTCCTCTTCCCCTCCTCCTCTCTCTTCTTCTCTTCCCCTCCTCCCCCTCTCTTCTCCTCTTTTCCTTTCTCCTCTTCCCCTCCTCCTCCTCTCTTCTCCTCTTTTCCTTTCTTCTCTTCCCCTCCTCCTCCTCTCTTCTCCTCTTTTCCTTTCTCCTCTTCCCCTCCTCCTCTCTCTTCTTCTCTTCCCCTCCTCCTCCCCTCTTCTCCTCTTTTCCTTTCTTCTCTTCCCCTCCTCCCCCCCCTCTCTTCTTCTCTTCCCCTCCTCCTCCTCTCTTCTCCTCTTTTCCTTTCTCCTCTTCCCCTCCTCCTCCTCTCTTCTCCTCTTTTCCTTTCTCCTCTTCCCCTCCTCCCCTCTTCTTCTCTTTTCCTTTCTCCTCTTCCCCTCCTCCCCTCTCTTCTTCTCTTCCCCTCCTCCCCCTCTCTTCTCCTCTTTTCCTTTCTCCTCTTCCCCTCCTCCTCCTCTCTTCTCCTCTTTTCCTTTCTTCTCTTCCCCTCCTCCTCCCCTCTTCTCCTCTTTTCCTTCTCCTCTTCCCCCTCCCCCCCCCCCCCTCTCTTCTTCTCTTTTCCTTTCTTCTCTTCCCCTCCTCCTCCTCTCTTCTCCTTTCTCCTCTTCCCCTCCTCCCCTCTTCTTCTCTTCTCCTTTCTCCTCTTCCCCTCCTCCCCTCTTCTTCTCTTTTCCTTTCTCCTCTTCCCCTCCTCCTCCTCTCTTCTTCTCTTTTCCTTTCTCCTCTTCTCCTCCTCCTCTCTTCTCTTTTCCACAGCGCTATGTGCAGCTGCTTCTGGTGATTGTGGCTGTCATCTGCGTTCCCTGGATGTTGTGCATCAAACCATTCTACCTCTGCAGCAAGCACAGGGCCAGCATGAAGAAGGTGTGTATTTGTGGGGAGGTTGTAAAAATTGACTGAAGACTTTAATTTACACACAACTGAACTGTGTGTAGCCTCATTTCCAGGCCTTAGGGCGTTTGTTGCTTGCAGTACAAAATGCACGCAGAAGGCCGTTCACGTGATACGTGATACGTACTGCAGCATATGTCATGACAATTCTACCGAGAATCACAGATGTGCTAGCACGGCATTTTAACATTGAAAGGGGCTCCCAGAGATCACAGTGACGGTTCATGTGCACGCTTAGCTAACTGCTATGAGTCACACTAGCGTGATAGCAAAAGCTGTCATATTTCGCTGGATATAAATAAACATCTATCAACAACTTTCAGATCAAATTAAACCTGGCCACAGCGTGTTTGTAGGTCGAACCGGGGTTTCAGCTCCTCGCATGCCTCATCTAGAGTTTACGACTATAGTCTGTCGTACATGTACGTGCATGACTTGCATTGTACATGTACTTCTCGACAAGACGGCAAACATTGTTATCTGCTTACGTAAAAATGCGTGCTGTAGCATGTATCACGTGATGAACGTGCCCAGGCCTTCTGCGCGAATTTCGTACTGCAAGCGACAACCTGGGAACGAGTCTAGTGTGTGTGTGGGGGGGGGGGGGGGAGGGAGGGGGGGGTGTGTGTGGGGGGGGGGGGGGGGGGGTTCAGTACAAAAATGACGAAGACTTTAATTTACGCACAACTACACTGTGGCACTTATAATGAAGTGTATTTACATGATTGTAAATGGTACCCTCTTATCTCTCATCCCCTCCTCCCTCCTCTCCTTCCTCCCCCTCCTCTCCTCTCCTCTCCCTCCTCTCCTTCCTCTCCTCTCCCTCCTCCCCCTCTCCCTCCTCTCCTTCCTCTCCCTCCTCCCCCTCCTCTCCCTCCTCCCCCTCTTCTCCCTCCTCCCCCTCCTCCCCCTCCTCCCCCTCCTCTCCTCCCCCTCCTCTCCCTCCTCTCCCTCCTCTCCCTCCTCTCCTCTCCCTCCTCTCCCTCCTCTCCTCTCCTCTCCCTCCTCTCCCTCCTCTCCTTCTTCCTCCTCCCCCTCCTCTCCTCTCCTCTCCTCTCCCCCCCTCCTCTCCTCTCCCTCCCTCCTCTCCTCTCCCTCCCTCCTCTCCTCTCCCTCCCTCCTCCCCCTCCTCCTCCTCCCAGAGTGGGTATCATCGTGTGCACAGTGTCAACACTAACGGAGATGCGGCAGATCGTGAGGAGCGACAGGAGATATTGCACCATGATGACACAGACCAGCCAACGGAGAAGGAGGCCAAGGAGGGATCTGAGGAAGGAGGGGTATGTTGTGGGGGGAGAGGTGGGGGGAGGGAAGATGGAGGAGAGAGAGGCAGGAGGAAGGCAGGAGTCTGATGTGTGAGGTGAGGGAAGAATTGGATGAGGGAGAAGGGAGGATAGAGAGTGAGGAAAGAAAGGAAAGAATTTGAAGAGGGAGGGGGCATCTCTGAGGACGGGGTGAGTCAGCCACATAATTATGGCTGGTCATCGAGTGTCATCAGTGTACATGTAGTATGGCAGCTCAAGTAGCCTCCTAACAGGGTAGACAACTCACGCCCAAGTGTTCATATTTCAGCCCTCTAGTGAGGTCAGTACTCGTGGAGGGAATGTGTTGACACTGTGTGAAGATTCTCTCTCTTTGTCTCACGTAGTTTGAGTTTGGGGAGGTGTTTATCCACCAAGCAATCCATACCATCGAGTACTGTCTGGGGACCATCTCCAACACTGCATCGTACCTTCGACTGTGGGCGCTCAGCCTTGCCCACGCTGGTAAGCTGGTGTGTGAGTGAGTGTGTGAGCTTCTTAGGTTGTCATGTGACTCGACATTTATGAGCCGCAATCATTCATCCTCGCCTAATCCTCACCTCCCTCTCTTCCCTTATTTCCTCTTGCTATGTTTCTCCCTTCTCTCCTCTCCTCTCCTCTCCTCTCCTTCCTCTCCTTCCTCTCCTTCCTCTCCTTCCTCTCCTTCCTCTCCTTCCTCTCCTTCCCCCCCCCCCCCCCAATCTCCTCTCCTTCCTTTCCTTCCTCCCCCTCCCTTCTCCTTCCTCTCCTTCTTCTCCTCCCTCTCCTTCCTCTCCTTCCTCCCCCTCCCCCTCCCTTCTCCTTGAACCTTCGTATCCTCTACCCTCTCAGAGTTGTCTGAGGTGCTGTGGCAGATGGTGCTGCAAAAGTATGGGATCAAGTTTGCAGTGGGGAGTGTGCCAGTAGGAGTGATCATCCTGTTCTTCCTGTGGGCCTTCTGGGCAGGTGAGGAGGGAGGAAGGGGAAATAAGAGTGGATTGAAGGAACAGAGAGAGGGGAAGGGATGGAGGAGGAGAAAGAGGAAGGAAGGGAGAGATGGAGGGGGGAATAGAACTATAATGATGCTTTGGGAAGGTGGTTAGAAACATACTAATGATGTTTCGTGTGTTTTCTGTTTCAGTTCTGACCATTGGGATCTTGCTGGTGATGGAGGGTCTCTCTGCCTTCCTGCACGCCCTCCGTCTCCACTGGTAAGAGAACACATTGCGCATCCTTTAACTTCTTTCTTATACTGTTCCTGCCCTCCCCCCTCCCTCCTCCTCCTCCTCCCCTCCCTCCTCCTCCCCCCCCCCCCCCCCCCCCCCCCCCACACACACACACACACATACACACACCACACCACACAACAACCTCCCAGGGTTGAATTCCAGAACAAGTTTTACTCGGGCAATGGCTACAAGTTTACGCCATTCTCCTTTCTGGCCATTTTGCGTGGAGACTATGAACTTTGACCTTAAGAATAAGAACAAATTGGTGATAGTGTGTAGCATTATGTTAGAGTTGTTGCTAGGCTGATAGGAACTGGATTGGTTTGTGAGAACTTGACATTGTAAACAAAACTTTCGCTTTAAGAATTGGTGGCACTTTGTGTTATATAGCTAGACTGCTGACAGGAGGTGGATGGTTCGTGTGAATTAATGTACCTTTGTACCCAGGCATGTGGAAAAGTAGTACCAGGCTAGTGTGAATCTTACCAGGCTAGTGTGAATCTGACCAGGCATTTTGATATGCCAGTGCTGATCAGAGCAACCTGAGCCCTTACAACTAGCAACCTCAGAACATCTGTGAGGGAGTCACTACAACTACACTTCAAAAGTATGATGCTACTCTCACAGATGTTCAGTGGTTGGGCTACGTGTACGCATACACAGAGTAAGCCTCGCGCACGCTGAGCGCACAACATTGGCGTGGCCACATGGTTAACGAGTAATTAACGTGGCCCAGGAGGCACTCGACGTACCGTCCGCAGCGGGACCGCCCATGTTCCGCATTATGTCCGCAATGTTTCCGCAGCATCTCCGCAGTGTTACCGCCTTGAAGCTTTAAAAGTCCCCGCACTGTTCCCGCGGTCTTTCCGCAGTCTTTCCACACCGTTCCCGCAGCCTTTCCGCATTGTTTCCGCAGTTCTAGGATCTTTTCTGCAAGTGCTTGTCACAATAGATAACAACTCAGGGGACTTAAAAGCTAAAACGTGCACTTTGGTTTGCTGCTGCAATCGGTAACTGTAGATTTCTTAGCATGGCTCACCCACATCCAGGGATTTCTCGGACTTTCCGACAATGTAGGGATGTTCTACCCTTAGAACAAAACTGTTCCAAGCAATCCCCTGGCAAACTTGGATGCTATGAGCGCTTACTTGTTTAATCTCTGTAAATCTCCGTGAACTTTCCGCATACCTAAGATTTTTCACGTGAGTTTGTCGTGCCCACCCGCGCCGCGAGGAGGGGGTTCCTATCTGTTACATGAAAGGTACACTTACTTTGTTTTAATTTGTGCACTAGTAATAGAATAAGTTACACAGTGTTTATTTAACTCTCAAAATTGAATATACCTATCAGGGCTGGTGAAAAACTTTTCTGCAGTCCTCCCAACACATGATGGTGCGGTGCATAGGGTTTAATGTACTTGTGGCAGCACTGCTCATCAGCACTCTCTCCTACTGCTCTGCTGAGAATGTGTACTGTGTCACACCCACTGCCACCTCATGCTTATCCTGTCCTCAGAATTCAACGAACTGTACCACACTCTCTGAGTATGCACAAGAAGCTGAACTGTACTTTACCTCCAACACCACTATTGTGTTCTTGCCAGGTGACCATGTTCTTAATATGAGTGTCACAGTTGCCAATGTAACCAGGCTGACCATGTATGGAGAATCTTCCTCAGGAAACAGAGCAACAATTGTTTGCAGTGGGTCAGTTGGCCTCTGCTTCACAAGTATGGTGGACTTCAAAATATACTCCTTAGCTTTTACATCCTGCAGCAAGAGATATGCTGGTATTCCTGGTATACCTCTAGCTCTTTACCGTGCAGCCGTGTATTTACACTCTACACAGCATACTGAACTAGTTAACTGTTCCTTCCATGACAACATCGGCACTGCACTTGTAGTGGATAACACCAACATTACTCTGGTAGGAAACACTGAGTTTGCACATAACAGAGCCTGTGGTAACATTATAGCAGGAGGTGGTATCATAGCATCTGATAGCAACCTAACATTCACTGGAAACACAACCTTCCTTGATAGCAGTGCAATTACATATGGACAATGCCCATTTGTTGGTTCTACATTTGGTAGTAGTGCAATAGTCACAACAAGCAACACTGTACTTAGCTTCAATGGCATCAACAACTTTATCAACAACTCAGGACTTGGTGGTGGTGGTGGTGCAATCTACACACATGCCAAAACTGTACTTAGCTTCAATGGAACCAGCAACTTCATCAACAACTCAGCGCCAATTATTCATGGTGGTGCAATCCTTGCATCAGACAATACAGTACTTAGCTTCAATGGAACCATGCAGCAACTTCATCAACAATTCAGCATACTATGGTGGTGCAATTGCCACTGAAAAGGCTGTACTTAGTTTCAATGGAACCACCCACTTTATCAATAACTCAAGCACCCTTTGGTGGAGCTATCTACACAAATACAAACAATACACTGACATTCAATGGAACTATGTACTTCACTAACAATGGACACTATATGGGGGAGGAGTAAACTCAGTGAATAGACATACTGCTGGTGGTGGAATGTATATCGGACTAAAATCCACTTTCTCCATTTTGCCCAACACAACTGTGTATTGGGAGAACAATCATGCAAGTTTAGGAGGAGCTATCTATGTTGCTGATGCTAGTCCTAAAAGTTACTGTACTTTACTTGCTTCATACATACAACAACAAGAATGCTTCTTTCAACTCCCTGGTCAGAATCTCTCCAATAGTACTGATGTCCAACTTGTTTTCAAGAACAACTTTGCTGATGCTGCAGGAAGTGTGTTATATGGTGGTGCAATAGATAACTGCAAACTCACTCATGACCTGGACTCGTACAGCTCTGGTAAAGTGTTTAACATGATAGTCCACATTGAAGACACTGATTACAACACAACTTCGAGCATTTCCTCTAACCCCCTTCACATATGCTATTGTGAAAATAATCTTCCAGACTGCAGTACGTCTGTATATGAGGTTCCACGCACAGTGTATCCTGGTGAAACATTTCAAGTTTCTGTGGTTGCAGTTGGACAAAGAGACGGAACAGTTCCGAGTGTAGTGAGGAGTAGTATAGACAATACTGCCTTCCCAGGTACTAATCTCCAAGGTTCTCAATACCTTCAACAAGCAAGCAACACGTGCACCAAACTCAACTACACTGTGTTTTCACAGATTTGGATTGTGGACATAGAGTTGCGTGCAGATGGTAGCCCGTGTTCAGTTGTTTCAGACGTAAGTGCACCATCTATTTCAGTGAGCTTATATCAGACCTGCCCACCTGGATTTAGCATTTCTAAATCAAAAACGTCATGTGTCTGTGAGCCGAGACTAGCACACTATACAAACAGCTGCACTATAACAAATGGAGTAGGAAACATAACACGTGACTCAGGCCAGCAGTTTTGGGTCGGGTATGATCATCAATCTCAATCTGATGATAAACTAATTTTCCACCCACTCTGCCCCTATAACTACTGTGTCAGTTATGAAGCTACCTTTCCTCTTAACGAGAGCGACATGCAGTGTGCAAACAGCAGGTCAGGCCTCTTGTGCGGAGCTTGCAAGGAAGGTTACAGTCTAGTATTGGGCACGTCTCACTGCAGAAAGTGTACCAACGATCACGATCTTGCCCTACTCATTCCTTTTGCAGTAATGGGAATAGCACTGGTCTTCTTGCTCCTTGTCTGCAAACTGACAGTAGCAACAGGAACACTCAGTGGCCTAGTGTTCTATGCTAACATTGTTGGAGTCAATCGTACCATCTTTCTACCAGTGGAATCTACTAATGCTTTCTCAGTCTTCATTGCCTGGCTAAACCTTGACTTTGGTATTGAGACATGCTTCTTCGATGGAATGGATGCTTACAGCAAAACATGGCTGCAGTTTGTGTTTCCAATATATATTTGGATGTTAGTAGGACTCATAATTTTTGTTAGCCACTACTCACGCAGATTTGCAAACCTGCTGGGAAACAACCCACTTCCTGTTTTGGCAACACTCATCCTCCTCTCATATGCAAAGATCCTCCGCACATTGATCACTGCCCTTTATCTCACCTACCTTGAATACCCAACATACAACAGAGGGGTGTGGCTGTATGATGCGAACATTGACTATCTCAGTGGCAAACACATTCCACTTTTTCTAGTGGCAGTGCTTGTCTTCCTCTTTCTCTTTCTTCCTTACACTCTCTTGCTTCTCTTTGGTCAGTGGCTGCAGGCCATGTCACACCTGAGGCTCTTCTCATGGATCAACAGTGCCAGGCTGAAACCTTTCATGGATTCATACCATGCTCCCTACAAAGCAAGACATCGCTACTGGCCTGGACTGCTGCTTGTGCTTCGCTTTGTCCTCCTTCTTGTGTTTGCTTTGAATCCTCAGCAAGACCCCAGTGTTAACCTGCTAGCAATTCTAGTGGGAACAGGAACTCTTCAAATGTGGGCCTGGGTCAGTGGTGGGGTTTACAAAAACTGGTGTCTAGATGCCCTGGAAGGTTCATTTGCTCTGAACTTGATCATCTTAGCTGCTTCCACCCTGTATACCATGTACATCAGTTGCTCAGAAAGACCTCAGCTTGTCCAAGGAAATCAGCTTGCAGTTGGGTACACCTCTGTCTCCATAGCACTTGTAACATTCATTGGTATCCTTGCTTACCACATCTTCCAGCAACTGAGGCACACCAAACTGTGGAAGAAAGTGCCTAAACTGAACCTAAAGTTCAACAGACCAAACATCGTACAAGCTGTGAATGAACCTGTGGACACTTCCGCAGCGGAAGCAAATTATAGTCAACTTCGTGAACCGCTGCTTGAGGACCTGTCACAACCCAACTATGGAGCTTTCTGACTTGTTTTTTTCTGAGTGGGGCAGCTATTAGTATTTCTGCTGAGCTTTATAATTATTACAATTCTGTGTATGTTATTAGTTGTAAAAAGCTTTAATTGATTGTACATAATGCCTAGCTATGGCACAAGTAGTTTCGCATGTTTACTTTAACATTTGTCGACTTTTCCCTTTTTTTTTAAGCAGCTTTTTTCTTGCAATTGTACAGGTCTCACAAGCCAGACCCAACCAACCCCAGTGTGGATCATTTTCAGTATCACGCACAGGGAAGGGTCTGGTGACTCTTGGTTGGTTTCCGTGTGCATGCAAGTCACAGGGATAAAGCCATCAATTAAGTAGGTGCTGTAAGTGCTAGTGTATGTAACAAACTTTGCCACCACTGTCTTCCGATTCAGCAGTTTCATACGTCTAGATTAAGTCATGTGGCCGTAGCCAATCAGCTAGGTTGTCAATCAGTCATGACATTGCACGTGGAAACCTACCAGACCCTTCCTTCCCTCATGGTGCATGATACTGAAAGCGGATCTGTGCTGGGGGTGGTTGGGTCTGGCTTGCATGCGAGACTAACTGACTAGGATTGAATAAGTCTAGGGTTAGTTGGATCTGGCTTGTGAGACCACTCCTTCCCCCACCACACAACATGTGTATAAATAAAGATTGTGTCATGAACTGATTACACAGAGTCATGGGTGACCTATCAGAGCAGTGGCTACTACAGTTTGGTGTATTGCGGTTTCTCAATGGGAGGAGGAAGATCTCTGGCACTGAGCTGAACTGCTGGCTTCTTCCAGGTGGAGGGAGGGTTATCATGAATCTAAGTGTGTGTGATGGAGAGTGTATGAGTGGGAGTGTGTACTAGTGTGTGTACACACCACAACACACCACACAAACCAACTAATTAATAGATCTAGCCATGATAAGCACCACCTGATGATCTCTTTCTACATGTTGTCTAGCCTCGTTCCCAGATCCTTTGGGGGGGGGGGTGCTGGGACAAAGCTACATGTAAATGTTCCCAGTCTCACATATGACTTTCCCATGGTTGCAGCCTGAGGGCATCTCTCCACACTAGCAGTCATCATGCTTGATATGAAGAATCAGAAAGTCATCAAGTAAGATTATCAATGTCTTTCCTAGGTCTTGCTCACAGATGTTCCACTTTTGTGGTAACCAGACGATGTGGGTTCTTGTTACTTTATTTACCACTACATACTGCATGACATTGTGGGATGAGCCTGAGCAAGTGTTACATAACCCCTGCACTTGTCTGCAACCTGGGTAACCACTTTGTAGTCAAAACAATCAGTCTGTTTATACACTCAGTAGGCTTTTACATTAGAGTACCATTATCAATAAATCTGACCCACTATCAGTGTTCACACATTTTGGCGGTTGTGAACAGTGTGGCGTGGCTGACAGTTGATTGCTTGTCCCAACAGACTTGATCAAAAAGACTGAGTGTGGACTGTCTGCTGTCTTCACATAATCTACCTTGAAAGGTAAACCAACTTCCAATCACATCTGTATTTCATCTGTTTACTTGAGGCTGTCAGTTTAAATTTCTGATCCCTGTCTCTGACCAGCTAGAAAATGTGAATAGAAGCTACAAACCAGAAGACAAACTATGTTGTGATTTTGACATAATTATATCCATTAAAGTTTCTTACTGTTTTTTTTTGTTGTTGTTTTTACTGTTTGTGGGTTTTGCCAATAATTAGAACACACAGTTTTTAACCCTCAAAATTATCAGGGCTGATATAAAATACTTTTCTGCAGTCATTCCAACATATGATGGTGCTGTCCACACCATTCGTTGCTCTTGTGGCAGCACTGCTCATTATCACCCTCTACCGTTGCTCTGCTGAGAATGTGTACTGTGTCACACCCATTGCCACCTCATGCTCATCCTGCCCTCACAATTCAACCCACTGCACCACACTCTCTGAGTATGCACAAGAAGCTGAACTGTATTTTACCTCCAACACCACTATGGTGTTCTTGCCAGGTGACCATGCTCTTGATACAAATATCACAGTTGCCAACATAGCCAGACTGACTATGCGTGGAGAGTCTTCCTCTGGTAGCAGAGCGACAGTTGTTTGCAGTGGGTCAGTTGGCCTCAGCTTCACAAGTAGCTATGGTGGAGTTCAGAATGTACTCCTTAGCTTTCACATCTTGCAGCAGGAAACATGCTATTACTCTATATATAGGTATTGTCCAGATAGTCTTGCATTTACAATCTGCACAATACACTGAACTAGTTAACTGTTCCTTCCATGACAACAATGGCACTGCACTTGTAGTGAATAACACCAACATTACTCTGTCAGGAAACACTGAGTTCAAACATAACAGAGCCTGTGGTAACATTACAGTAGGAAGTGGTATCATAGCATCTGATAGCAACCTAACATTCACTGGAAACACAACCTTCCTTGATAACAGTGCATCATATGGACAATGCCTACGCCTAGTCGTTGCTGGTGGTGGTAGTGCAATCTATGTATCAGACAATACTGTACTTAACACACTGACATTCAGTGGAACCATTTACTTCACTAACAATGGATACTATGGAGGAAGAGTAAACACGGTGAATGGGTATACTTTTGGTGGTGGAGTATTTATGGGACTAAAATCCACTTTCTTCATTTTGCCTGACACAATTGTGTATTGGGAGAACAATCATGCAAGTTTAGGGGGAGCTATCTATGTTGCTGATGTTATCCCTGCAAGTTACTGTGCTTCACTTGGTCCATATGTACCAAAAGAAGAATGCTTCTTTCAACTCCCTGGTCAGAATCTGTCCAATGGTATTGATGTCCAACTTGTTTTCAAGAACAACTTTGCTGATGCTGCAGGAAGTGTGTTATATGGTGGTGCAATAGATAACTGCAAACTCACTCATGGCCTGGACTCATACAGCTCTGGTAAAGTGTTTGACATGTTAGTCCACATTGAAGATGACACTGATTACAACACAACTTCAAACATTTCCTCTGACCCACTTCAAATATGCCTATGTGAAAACAACCATCCAGACTGTAGTACATCTTGGTTAAACTTTCCACGCACAGTGTATCCTGGTGAAACATTTCGAGTTTCTGTGGTTGCAGTTGGACAAAGAAATGGAACAGTTCCTAGTAAAGTGAGAAGAATAAACCATGGTTTAACCCTTCCAGGTTCTCAATTCCTCCAACAGGCAAACAACACCTGCACCAAACTCAACTACAGCGTGTTTTCACTGTCTCAGCATGTGGACATAGGGTTGCTTGCAGAAGGTAGCCCATGTTCAGTTCTTCGTGACGCAAACATACTAGGTATTTCAGGATATATAAATCAGAGCTGCCCACCTGGATTTAACCTCTCTGAGTCAGCAAGATCATGTGTCTGTGAGCTGAGACTTGCACACTATACAAATATAACAAATGGAGTAGGAAACATAACACGTGACTCAGGCCGGCAGTTTTGGGTTGGGTATGATCATCAATCTCAATCTGATGATAAACTAATTCTCCACCCACTCTGCCCCTATAACTACTGTGTCAATTATGAAGTGACCTTTCCTCTTAACGAGAGCGACATGCAGTGTGCAAATAACAGGTCAGGCCTCTTGTGCGGAACTTGCAAGGAAGGTTACAGTCTGGTACTAGGCACATCTCGATGCAGGAAGTGTACCAACAGCTATCTTGCCTTGCTCATTCCTTTTGCAGTGATGGGAGTAGCACTGGTCTTCTTGCTCCTTGTCTGCAAACTGACAGTGGCAACAGGAACACTGAGTGGCCTAATGTTCTATGCCAATATTATTGGAGTCAATTGTACCGTATTTCTACCAGGAAAATCTACTGATGCTTTCTCAATCTTCATTGCATGGCTAAACCTTGACTTTGGTATTGAGACATGTTTCTACAATGGAATGGATGCTTACAGCAAAACATGGCTACAGCTTGTGTTCCCAGTATATATTTGGATGTTAGTAGGGCTCATGATTTTTTTAAGCCATTTCTCATGCAGATTTGCAAACATGCTGGGAAACAACCCAGTTTCTGTCTTGGCAACCCTCATTCTCCTCTCATACACAAAGATCCTCCACACATTGATCACTGTGCTTTATATCACCTACCTTCAATATCCATCATACAACAGAGGGGTGTGGCTGTACGATGCAAACCTTTTCTATCTCAGTGGCAAACACCTTCCACTCTTTGTAGTGGCAGTGCTTGTCTTCCTCTTTCTCTTTCTTCCTTACACTCTCTTGCTTCTCTTTGGTCAGTGGCTGCAGGCCATATCACACCTGAGGCTCTTCTCATGGGTCAACAATGCCAGGCTGAAACCATTCATGGATTCATACCATGCTCCCTACAAAGCAAAACATCGCTACTGGCCTGGACTACTGCTTGTGCTTCGCTTCGTACTTCTTCTATTGTTTGCTTTGAATATTCAGCAAGACCCCAATATTAACCTGCTAGCAATTTTAGTGGGAACTGGAATGCTTCAACTGTGGGCCTGGGTCAGTGGTGGAGTTTACAAGAACTGGTGTCTAGATGCACTGGAAGGTTCATTTACTTTGAACCTGATCGTCTTAGCTGCTGCAACCTCTTATGTCAATCACTCAAAAGGAGATCAGCTTGCAGTTGGGTACACCTCTGTCTCCATAGCATTTGCAACATTCATTGGCATCCTTGGTTTTCAGCTGGCAGATGTGACTGGCATCACGCAATACCTTGAAAGGAATTGCACAACTTTGAAATTAGCACTAAGAAATCAAGCTGAAGCAGAAGTGGAGCCTCTAGATAATGACCTCCTTCCAGACCGGCTGATAAACCCAGAGGAGTATGAACAACCATTCCACACTCCACATGCCACTGCTGAACCAACAGGAGCTAATGAAGCACAAAGAAGGCTGATAACTCCTGTGTATACTTACGGCTCCATTAACTAGTTTTGTAACCAGTTTTGCCTCAAATTTACTTGTCGTGAGTTTAGTGTGTTAGGTAGGACATGATTTGTCAAAACTTAATGATGTATGCAGTACAGTAGTTTCACTTGTGTAAGTACATAATTTGTACTAGTATGAGGTCTTTCTGAGCAACTGATGTACATGGTATACAGGGTGGAAGCAGCTAAGATGATCAGGTTCAAAGTAAATGAACCTTCCAGTGCATCTAGACACCAGTTCTTGTAAACTCCACCACTGACCCAGGCCCACAGTTGAAGCATTCCAGTTCCCACTAAAATTGCTAGCAGGTTAATATTGGGGTCTTGCTGAATATTCAAAATGCAGTTATGAGTTCATATTCCTCTTGTATGATTGTAGATCTACATGTCTCAATCTGAATTTGTCTAAGACTACTAGTCATAGTAGTTTGCCTTCTCACAGTTTTGTTCTTGCAATACTGTTTCTCAAACTTTACATTGTGTAAACAATAATGTGATGTATATAGTGGTTTTACTATACTGAGCTTCAATTATGATTGTATGCATTTTTGTTAGTATGGGCTGTGCCTTTCACTTCATAGTTAATAACATTGTTGTCATAGCAACAACTATTGATGTACACACTTTAAGTCTCAAACTGCGCACAAGTTATCCAAACATTTGTCAACTTCTTTCACTATATAGTAAATCATGTAAGACTCAGTACTGCTCAGTACCATAATTGATCAAACTATATGATAGCCACCTTACATGTATGCTGGTGCTCTCCTTCCATCCCCTCCCTCACCCAACATATGTTTTTGCTACATGTAAGCAGGTGCTTCCTTCCATCCCCTCCCTCACCCAACATATGTTTTTGCTACATGTGTGCTGGTGCTCTCCTTCCACCCCCTCCCTCACCCAACATATGTTTTTGCTACATGTGTGCTGGTGCTCTCCTTCCACCCCCTCCCTCACCCAACATATGTTTTTGCTACATGTGTGCTGGTGCTCTCCTTCCACCCCCTCCCTCACCCAACATATGTTTTTGCTACATGTGTGCTGGTGCTCTCCTTCCACCCCCTCCCTCACCCAACATATGTTTTTGCTACATGTGTGCTGGTGCTCTCCTTCCATCCCCTCCCTCACCCAACATATGTTTTTGCTACATGTATAAGTGATGAACTGATTACAGAGTCATGGGTGAGCTATCAGAACAGTGGCTACTACAGTTTGGTGTATTGCGGTTTCTCAATGGGAGGAGGAAGATCTCTGGCACTGAGCTGGACTGCTGGCTTCTTCCAGGTGGAGGGAGGGTTGTCGTGGATCTAAGTTGTGATTGTGTGTGTGTGTGTAGGGGGAGGGGGGAGGAGTGAGGGGGGCGGGGGGAGGGGAAACACATTCAAAGTTGAGGATGGTAACTGCATATTATGAAGTTTTTACTCGTTTCAATTCTCTCCTGAATTTTTCAGCGTCATCACGAAATCGCTTCTTCTTTGCTTCAAAACGTGCTTCAACATGCTTCAGTTCTTCCTCAAGCTTTTTCTGTGTGTGCGTGTTTGTGAACGTGAACCAATATCAGTGTATGCAAGTAAACCACTAATGATGCTAGAACGAGAGGACATTTGACTCCCTCACCTGGTGTACCAGGAGTGATTGCACTTGTTTCTTGAGAACACTCAGACGATTCTTTGTCACAACTGTAAGAGGAAGTGAGGGGAGAGAGAGAGGAGGAGAGGGGAGAGGGCAAGGGGGAAGAGGGAGGAGAAGGCAAGGGAGAAGGGGAGGGAGAGGGGAGAGGAAAGAAAATGAATGCAGTTATGAGTTCATATTCCTCTTGTATGATTGTAGATCTACATGTCTCAATCTGAATTTGTCTAAGACTACAGGACACACACATACAATACCAAACTTGCTCATGCATGATGTTACTATTACATCATGCTGCTGACCTGTTCTCATGTCAGGGACTACCACATCATTGAATATCTCAGCCATCAACCTGTGGTTTCTATGGAAACGCATTGCAGCCACCTGCTTCATTGTGATGTACTCGTCTGGAAAGGAGAAAATGAGAGATCATCCCACGTCCTCCCTCTCCTTTCTCCTCTCCTTCTATTCTTCTCTCTCCTTACCATTCCTAATCCCTTAGCTTTTCTCCTTCACCCCTTCCTCCCCCCCTCTAACTCTCCTCTCCTCCTTCATCCATCCATCCATCCATCCATCCATCCATCCATCCATCCATCCATCCATCCCTCCCTCCCTCCCTCCCTCCCTCCTCTCCTCCCTCCATCCATCCATCCATCCATCCATCATCCATCCATCCTGCCCTCCCTCCCTCCTCCCTCCCTCCCTCCCTCCCTCCCTCCCTCACCATCCATCCATCCATCCATCCATCCATCCATCCATCCATCCATCCATCCATCCATCCATCTCCATCCCTCCTCCCTCCCTCCCTCCCTCCCTCCCTCCCTCCCTCCCTCCCTCCCTCCCTCCCTCCCTCCCTCCCTCCCTCCCTCCCTCCCTCCCTCCCTCCCTCCACCTATCCACCCTCACCCTCCTCATCCTCATGTTGCATCATCTGTATCCTGGCCTCAGCTGGGGTCTGGCGTGGTGGGCAATTACCGACGGAGGAGGAGGACCATACTCACTGTGTTGAGGGCCCAGAGAGGCTGCCTCACGTGCTGCTTGCTCCGCTGTTGAATGGAGGGAGGGGAGGAAGGGAGGGAGGAAGGGAAGGAGGAAGGGAGGGAGGGAGAGAGGGAGGGGAGGGAGTAGGAGCGTGATGCATAAATGAAGATGGAAAAATGGGAGGAAGGAAATTAGTAAAGAAAGGACACGAGAGATCACTCCATCTTCAACACATGTACCTTGCTGCTTGGCATCCAGCCATCTTTTGTATGCAGGAGAGTTCCTATATGCCTTCAGTTGTTCGTTGTACACTGCCTTCTCCTGCTCGTACTCCTCAAAATATTGCTGCTTCTCCTCATCGGACATCTCCCTCCACTTCTGCCCAATCACCTTCCCCACCTCCCACACTCTCTTCCCCTCTGCCTTCAGCTCCTCCCACATCTTGCGGCTGTATCGCATGTAGGGGAGAAGCGGCTTGTCAGGGGCCTTAGGCTGCTGGATCATCTAGGAGAAGAAGGAGAGAGAGAGAGAGGAAGAGGGAATGGAAAGGAGAGAGGGGAGAGGGAGATGCGAGGGAGGAGAGAGAGAGGAAAGGGAGAGTGAGATGATATTACATATATCTGCAACTTTCTGTACTACACATAAACAATGGTTCATGAATCATGCAGTTCCATAGCCCACCCTCTTCCTCTATGCCTCACTCCCTACTCAAGTTTACTCACCCCATACTGTCCATGCTGGTTGTGCTTAGCTCTGCTGCTGGGGATGTGGAGAGGGGAGGGGTGGGGAGGGTGGGAGGGGTGACCAGTGAGGTTCCAATGGGACGTCATGCTCTGATCACAAAAGGTAAAAGGGATACAAATAAGTTCATTGACGGAACTGGTTTTCATCAGCCTGGCTCCCACTCACAGTACACAGTGGTGATGAAAAGCTGGACAAGGGCCCATAATTTAATCAACAGACAAGACCCACTGCTCCTTTGGGAACGTGTGAAATAGTCTTCAACTAAATGTGTGTACACACCTGAAATGATGGACTGGAGGCATGGTTCATGGAGGGATAGCTTGGGGGACGGAATTGGCCTGCAGAACACAGACACAAGCACAATGAAGAATGTCAATGTATATACACAACAAACGGAGGTGTACGGTGGGCATTATTTAGAACGACTACTCACAACCCCAACTACAAACACACAGAGTACTCTCTTCTTCTCACCATGTCCTTGCCGTAGTAGCCAGGAGGATAGCCGCTATGACCGCCGGGCGCATACATACTCTGTGTACGAGCTTTGACTGTGCACAAGTTACGTTTAACCCGTTTGCGGTGGTGTAGAATTAAGATCACGTGATCTCCACGTGGTCGGTTCACATGGAGCGAGACGCAAAGCCAAGGAGCGATCAAGCGATGTCTACGGGAGGAGATCGGAAGGAGGTAGCTACTGAGAAGCAGGCGCCAGCCAAGCCTACCAAGGCGGCAAAAAAGGGTGACGGGAAATTGCTGGAGGAGTCGAAGCAGCGGAGTATGGATGTGATTGCAGGCACGCAGTCTCTGCTGACCATCATCATCCTGGCTCTGGCCTGCATCGTGGCCTTCTCCAGCCGCCTGTTTTGCTGTGATCCGGTTTGAGTCCATCATTCACGAGTTTGATCCTTGGTAAGTCACTGGTCTTGAGCTGGAGGGTAGTGGGGTCATAGTCTTGCAAACCAGCTCCTCCTTGCGAATTATCATGGAGAAAAGGGTCTAGAGAGATTTTTGTCCCTAGTCTTGCAAGCTATACCCTCTGAAGTGGAGGGTCTGGTCTGGTCGTGCTGCAACCATCAAGTTGATGCTACAGCAGAATGTTGCCTCCGGCTGTATGCAGGTTGCACCCGTAACTTGTCATGGTGTAGTAAATGGGTGACAAAGTGTTCAGCAAAATGTATCTGCAAACAACCCCATAAACAATGGGTGCATGAACTGATTCTGTCCAGAATTTGATATAGTTTACCCTCTTTCTCCAGGTTCAACTATCGCTCCACACACTACATGGCCATGAATGGATACTACCCATTTCTGAACTGGTTCGACGACCGATCATGGTACCCTCTCGGCAGGTTTGTTGGAGGAACGGTAGGTCTGACAGTGCTACTGGGGTAAGCCCCTCTCATCAACAGCTGCAGTTCTGTGGGTTCATCTCCCTTATATTAGCCTCTTCTCTGAGCCCTCTTCTCTCCTCCTAGAGCTTGGTACTGGATGTTGTTAGTCAGTAGTCACTATGCGGCTCTTATCAATAGTCTGCCTATGTGTGTAACTCCCGTCATTGAAACCATAAGTTCTTCTGACCATTTAATTCCACCCACCCCTCCATCAGTAGACCCCGCCCACCCCTCCATCAGTGGACTCCGCCCACCCTCCCTCTGCAGGTATATCCAGGTCTGATGGTGACATCAGGACTTATTCACTATGTTCTTAACGCACTGCACATCACTGTTCACATCCGAGATGTGTGTGTGTTTCTGGCACCAACATTCAGGTATGCCATACATGAAGGAGAGGGGAGGAAAGTGGGAATGAAGGGGAGAGATGGGGGTGAAGGGGGAGGTGAGTGGGGATGAGGGGGGAGAGAGGGGGGTGAAGGGGGGAAGAGAGTGGGGATGAGGGGGAGAGAGGGGGGTGAAGGGGGAGGTGAGTGGGGATGAGGGGGAGAGAGGGGGGGTGAAGGGGGAGGTGAGTGGGGATGAGGGGGAGAGAGGGGGGAGAAGGGGGAGGAGTGTGGGAATGAAGGGGGACCAAGTCCAATTTCTTGGGCTAGCACACACTTTTGCGACAATGTAACCTAGCAGCGATCAAAACATTTTACGGCCAACCCGCTCAAAAAAGGTACAGATACTCGAATGGAGATTATCAAATTTTACTGTTGTAAGGGAAGTGCTACGTAATAATTACCGATCTCGCAATCTCATTGGTCATTACCACTTTTGGGGAATAAGCCCAAGAAATTCGACTTTGTTCGCCAGACTGTTTCTCGCCGGGAGGCGCACGCGGGCGGGACACGAGACTAGGGGAGGAGTGTGGGGGTGAAGGGTTAAGGAGTGAGGAGAAAAGGAGAGAGGGAATGGAAGGTGAAGT
>CASBWJ010000054.1:12500-15000 GCA_949130485.1 Agelas oroides | reverse complement strand
ACAGGTGAAGCTTGTTCACATCACAGATAACTGTTTTAGTGTGTGCCTGCAGTTCTATATCAATTTCTTTAGTACTTCTAGTTTTCCATTGTGTTGCATTAAGTGTAATGTATGTAATGCTTGCAATGAGTGCACTGTATCAGTTATTGTTCTCGACAAGATTTATTTTCAATGTGCCAGTTATTAGCTATTCTGGACAAGACTCTACATGCCAGTTATTTAGTTATTCTGTTTCAACATGCCAGTTATTCAGTTATTCTGGACTAGACTGTTTCAACATGCCAGTTATTCAGTTATTCTGGACAAGACTGTTTTCAATGTGCCACGAGGTAATCGTTCTACTTGCCTCCGACAGTTGTGGTATTGGGTTGTGAGGTTGGACCCAAGACATGTGATGGCGGAACTGCAATAACAGTGGATCCTGCTTACCCAAAGTTCAAGGCAATGTTCATTTCCCAAAAGCTTCGCGTTTGTATGGCCTCACCCCCTCAAAATGTGGTGCATTTGTATGGCTTCACATCAAAATTTCCTGCGGCGCTTATATTTGCCTAGGGTGTATCGCCTATCCTGCACTTGATGCCCACCTACTTCCATAGCCGACTAGTATACGCCTACCCTTTCTAACTCATTCCCATACTAGCACCTATTCACTACTTTCATACACAAACTTCTATATCTACAGTGGCATAGCATTATAATGCAACGCAGCTGCCCACATACACTGCGGATTAACCTCAACTATATCAACTGTGCTCGCTTTCTACACAAGTCATTCAACAAGTAATCTCAATCTCAAGGGCCAGACCCAGCTCAAACTTTAGCAATTCACGCTCACAAAGTGCATCGGTAGTATAGTAGGATGTAGTGCATACTTCTGGTTTAACCTACCGAACGTCTGACCAGTTCAGATCGCCTACCAGATGTTATCTGACACACATACTCAGTAGGGCAAATGAACGGTTACATTCCGATTCCACACAGATTTGAAATTGGTAGACTGATACTGTACCGTAAATAGCCTCGTTCCCAGTTTTGAGAATGTCAGGTAGACGTGAGGGTGGGGGGGCGGTGCCCGACGAATAATCTCAAGGTCCTTCTTGTAATATCTTGTCCAAGAACTTGAGACTGTAACATTAGAAAGAGCGTCAATACAGCTCGTTGTTTGGTAGACTCGAGGCTGATCAACGCAAAGTTAGTGAATTACAACGATCGGGCACCGCCTCCCTCACGTGTACCCTCACGTCTACCTGACATCACGCACGTGACTCTTTCTCCCAGGCCTTCCCCCTCCGTTTTTATGCAAGCGATCAAAAACTGGAGGCGGGAACGGCCTGAGAACGAGGCTATACCGTAAACCGACATAGGGTGTCCAGTCCCATTCCGAAAACATTCTCAAAACTGGGAACCGGTTTTTAATGAAGAGCACGTGCAATGCGTGGTAAACATGGAGTAGCAGATCAACATGGCCACGAATGCTTCCGAGCTTGCTTTGCATCCATATCAAGGTATTCTGGTTGATGGAATTAACGCTTAACTGCAGTCAAGTGTTAATTATATTCATGACATGCTGGATTTTTGTGGTTTTGATGCGGTTAACGGTGTTGATAGTGGAAGGAAGCCCCTGCGCGAGCACAAGATAGAGAGGGGGGGAAATCTCGCTCTGGAGACTAAGTTGAACTTTTGTAGTTGCTCTGGAGACTAAGTCCCATTTTTGGAGTACCACCGATGCCCTTTTGGGGGGAAAATTCTCAACTTCTCCCACGAATGGGGCGTCGGTAGTAGCGGCGATACCATTCCTTAGAGTAAGTCGGCGGAAGTGGTATCGGTGCGCGCCAAAGTTGGCACTTAGTTACCAGGCAACCACTATGAGTGTTTTGACAAATGTGTTAATGAAACTACCTGTTTTCCCTATATGTGAGGAGGAGTGTGTTTGGTTGAGCTGTGCTGAGGTTGGTCAGATGAGCCAGCAGCCGTCCTCCTCGATGTGTACGAGTGTTGTTCGGAGCAGACGTAGTGCTGCCGAGTGCATTACTGGGGTGCTGCGCTTGAAGGGAGCAGAAGCATTGCCCGGCTGGCTCGGTAGCAGCAAGAAGACAATTCTGGTGGCCCAACCGTTGTACCAGTTGCCGGCCACTGGTCTTGGAATGCAGAGTTTTGGGAGTTGCAGTTCTGTTGCACCGTGGAAGAAACGTCTCCATTGTGGATAATTGTGGACCTTTGGTGGTTCACATGGACTCGAGCACGAGTGCCGGCCTTCTTGCCAGCTGTTGTGCTCGAATTGGTGGTGTTGTGAGCGAGGGCTTTGCAAGTGAGAAAGTTTGAGTGACCTGTGTGGGCACCGGCTTTCTGCCTGAGAGCAGAGGTCGTGGGCAATGCAGTTGCCACACGATAGTTACCTGGTTGATCCTGCCAGTAGTCATATGCTTGTCTCAAAGACTAAGCCATGCATGTCTAAGTATAAACGCTTCTATACTGTGAAACTGCGAATGGCTCATTAAAT
>CASBWJ010000053.1:0-25978 GCA_949130485.1 Agelas oroides | reverse complement strand
TGTGCACACCAGGTCAACAGACTGGCCAATCACCACTGGAGGCACTGAACCTGGTTCTATTGTTGTCTCACTGGGTGGACCTGAGGATGCAGTGAGGTTAGGTACAAGCATGGTTTAAATATAACAGTATCTAAGGTATAAAATCCATGTTTCACAGGCAATTTTCTACCCAAACCATGCACGTGTCAGCTGTTTGAAAATTAATTAGTGACCTTTGTACCATCAATTCATGCTTGTTTGAAGAGGGCTGCATCTGCTTTTGCTTATGCTTACAATTTTTTGGCTTAGTCTCACAAGCCAGAGCCTTTCTGTTCAGCAGTGCCGATATCTTCCTGTACTCGTATCCGATATGCAATCTGTGCTGCCGCAGAAACGAAAAGGGTTTGGCTTGCGAGACTAACCTGTCTTTTAGATAAATCAAAAACGTCACAAGCTGGAAAGATATCAGCCTTGAAAACAATGTCTGAAACGGTCCAGAAGACGCCGAAGCAACGAGCACTCAAAGAAAATGTTGTAAGTCTTCAGAGAAGACAAAAACCAGAACAGCCTTCCATCTGTTGCTGTGCAAACTCTTTGAAGACTTCCGCCATGGTTGCAAGCTCATTCACAAGGTATATACAAGCCCCTCAGACTGTTGGGTTTGTATCAACAAAAGACCATCCTTCTTGTAGGGACAACTTGAGACTGAACGGAATAGCTTGATCACAAGTATTGAAAAGTCGACATGAGGCACGGCTATGAAGGTAAATGCACATGCTTGAGGGAAAACTGTCACGTGAGCATTATTAAAAAAAAACTATTGTGCGTGCCAACTCACAAAATAGCGCCCACCCCCTACTTTCGGCCCAATTTCCTGTATAGGGTCAAAGTTCACTCAAATAAGCACCCACCATGGAGCGAGAGTTTGAGAAGCACACCCTCAAGCGCTATGCATATCTGAGGTAAGAAATACTTCACCGAAGGTTACTACGTACAAGGCATCTTTGCGTAGACAGGCGTAGCTAATGTGGTGCGCATCGCGAGCTACACCATGCTCACGGTAACATGGTGCTATTCAGCATGTTGTGTGCCGTCTGGACACAACTTCGAAGCCACTGGTGGTTCCATTGTACGTTATTGTTTGTCCAATTGTTTGCTTTGAGGGCATCAACACTTTCGTGGTTAAATGCGAAACACTCAAAAGAGCGCCCACCTTTTTGGCAGACTTTCAAGGTGCTCCGCTCTTTTGCAAGACTACGGATTTTATATAACCTTGCTTGTTCCCAGGCCTCCACAGCACTCTTCACTTGCAGAATTTCTGCATGAATCCCGTATTGCAAGCGACAAATGCTGTGGAGGTCTGGGAACAAGGCTGGTTCTTGATTTGTAGTGTGTGATGGCATGCTTGATACAGTACTAGCATATGCACAAGTTTTACATACAAACTAATGACAACTCTCCAGACTGGGATTCAACTTGAGTACTCCTAAAAAAAAAACTGAACAGCAATGAGGTGATTTTCACTTGTTTAAACAGTGTGGTAAGCGTCTTCTAGAATATTTTAGATGCCGTTGTAGTGTAAAAGAAAGATGATTTGAAGCTTTAGTTCAGCTTAGTGAACAGTTTTACACATAAAACAACCAGCCTCGTTTGCAGACCACCACTCAGATTTGTATTGCCTACCGTACGAAGTCTACAGGTCTCTCCTGTCCCCACTGATGATGCAAGTTACGTCGACACCTAGCTCTCTTCTGTAGCAGATGGAAATTTCCCGTGCTACATGACAATGTTGCCATTCTCCCAGATGGCTACAACAAACTTGTCATAAATATTGCTGACCTTGGTTTGAACCAGGGAGAGTATAGTCGAAACTAATTGAATATTTGAGTAAACACCCCCTGC
Source organism: Agelas oroides (assembly GCA_949130485.1). Classification (NCBI taxonomy): domain Eukaryota; kingdom Metazoa; phylum Porifera; class Demospongiae; order Agelasida; family Agelasidae; genus Agelas; species Agelas oroides. The sequence goes on along the minus strand of CASBWJ010000053.1, from coordinate 24,097 downwards.
CCATGTTAGACTCAAAGTAGTGTAGAAAAGGGGCTGAGGTGTATGGCAAGTACTTTTGGTATATACCGTAGTGTCCCGTTAATACGCCCCCCCATTTTGTACACTACATCCCGCCTAAAGTGGGGGGGGGGCTTATATTCGAGGATGCAATTAGTCTCGACTATAAGCCCCCCCCCCCAAAAGATTTTACGCAAGTGCTATGTACGCAATTAGGACACCTCCAAAGCTCATGTTTACATAGGAACACAGTGTGTGGTCTCCCTACATCGGAGAAGAGCTGCCAGTTCAACGCGAGGTCAATAACATTCACGACGACTTCGCTGTAGCTGTCCTCAAGAACGGCAACACTGTCGGTCATGTACCACGGGAAATTTCCAGAGTCTGCTGGTATTTCTTGCACAAGAGTGGCAGCGAGATGACTTGCATCGTCAATGGTGACAGAAGACGTTCTGAAGTTGATGGGAAAGGACTCGTGGTTCCGTGCGTGTACATCTTCAGAGGGAAACAAAAACACCTTGACAGACTGATAAACCTGTTTGCTAAACTAGCAGCTAAAACTTGGAACATCTAACCGCCTTTTCTAAAAGCCACAAAACTTACAAAGATTCACCGACTACTATAGTCTTACTGAACGCACTTGCAACGTATAGTAAGCACGTGTAGTTTTGATGTTCCAGAAGACGCTCACCGGGGGGCGTTATAACGAGTCAAACTACCCTGTGCAGGAACTTTGGCGGAAAAGAGGGGGGGGGGGCGTATTTTCGAAGGGGGCGTATTAGCGGGACACTACGGTAGTAACAAATTCACTGCACGCTCAGACAGCATTTTCTAGCCTAAAGTGGTGGCTCCTCAATTGTTCTCTAAGAAGGTTCTTTTAAAAAAATCGGCATCAAGTTACTTGGTACCCGTAGTGTATAGACTGTAAGGCCTACTAGTGAATGACTCTGCACCATCCTCAATCACTTATGAAACTGCTGAGGTAGATGCAAGCTACGGACCATTGAGTGGGAACCACTAGTCTTAAAAGTACCATATTCTCTCTAAAATAGCGGACAACAAAAAAGAATTCAAAATTGGAGTGTCCGGAAATTTTTAGAGAGTTATTATTTTCTGAACGGAAGTGTCCGGTGTGAATTAGAGAGAGGTCTTCAGTGCCAGTTCCGTTGTCCTTTTAGTGAGTTATCAGCTACGCTTTTGTTACGAGTTACCATGTGCATTTACTGCCGCTATCTGTGTACATGGGCTACCATCAGTGATCGTTTTCGATTGCTTCGATCGTAAAAACGACTTATTGGCCATGATTCTTCACAACGTTTTGGAGTTGCGCCTTGCTATCAACAAGAAAGCCAAGACGGTACCCGGTACACACAACATATGCAGCATGTAAGCATTCTCTGTAATCTCATACCCAGGCTCAAAATAACTTTGTAGAGCCTTTTGATCTCTATTCCTTGATTCACTTCATTTGACTAGCCAACACTCTGCAAAAAATTTTCTACCTCTCATGTGTCTGCTTGAATTAGAGAGGGGAAATCCCTCAATTTTTTTGCTGTCCAGTTTAATTAGAGCGACAAAAAATTCCTATTTGAGGTGTCCGGACAATTGGAGTGTCCGGTATTTTAGAGAGAATACGGTAAATTCTTTCCCAAGGGCAATGCCTCAGATATCCTTATACTTAAGTACAGTAACAATTGCCTCAACACCACTTGAGTTGCAGGCATGAAGTCTGACTTAGGTGGGACATAATGAAGTGTGGATGACAACAATTTGTCCTGAGTAACACGTTGGTGCTATACAGTATAGACTCCCTATACTCACCTCCAAGTTCAATGGTAGTAGTGTTACTTCCACTCAGTCCAGCAGAGTTGGTCACCTCACAGCGGTAGACACTAACGTTAGATTCTGCCGTGATATTGACAGTCAGCATGCTACTAGTTTCACTGAGAGTGATGGAGTTGTTGTGCACCCATGTGTAGGTGTAGTTGCCCATGGGGATGCTTCTGGTGACAGTGCAGGTGAGGGTGGTGGAGTTTCCCACCGCAACTCTTGTGAGAGATGCTGTGACCTCCACCTCTGGTGGTACTGCAGTGGGAGAAATAAGTGACAGAGAACATGCATTATAGTTGACAATTAGCAGAAACCTGTACATGAACCAGCGCTCATTTGACACATACACAACATCCATAATGCATGTTACCTGGAACAGTGTTGCAGAAAAACTACTAGCATATTCTTTGAATAGATACCACTCTTAAATAGACATCACAGTGCCACCATGCCAAATAGAAGTGTAATAAATGCTGACATTAAATAACCAAATGAGTAGGTGCAGGCCTCCTTGCAGCACATATTCCATGAAATGCTTGCTGATCACATTTTTATGAGGCTGATAACTTACGACCCTGTTTACATGTTGGTATCTGCATGTGTCACCCACAAGCTAAACTTATAATTAATCCTCCACAACAAAAATATACACAAGCTAGCAATGTGTGGGCGCTATTGAAGATCACATTAATGCTCCCCCAAAATTAATGCTCCCCCAAAGTAAATGCTATCATTAAATAAACACTGTATTGCTACGTGGTATCTATGCAAGGAAGTATAGTCTCCTACCTTGTACTCGCACAGTGATGGTAGCGTTGTTTGTGTTGTCAACTGCTCTATGTGAGTTGAGGCCCACACATGTGTACTGCCCATCATGTGCTGGGTAGGCTGCATTTGTGATCTGGAGCACTGAAGTGATGTTACCTTCTGTGAAACTAAGCATCCTATTACCAATACCCCCGACAATTACTGCACTAAAATTCTGTATGGCATCAGTTTGTGAGAATGGTGCTAATGAGGCTCCAAGGTACCATGAGATGGTAGGGACAGGGTTGCCAGTTGAATTACAGGTAATGTTGACGTAGTCTCCTTCTTGTACTGTGACAGTGCCATTCAGGTTCATGGTTGTTGGTGCACCTGCATGCATGAGAGAACTTTTATATAATTGTCTCTTGACACAAATGTTCAGATACTGTACATAAAAAAAACATGTATATCCAATAACAGTATTTGTCACACTGAAAAATGGGACCCAGGACCCAGCAGTGGTGGTTTTTTTTGCACATTTTCAGGTACAGAAGGCCGGACTCCAAAAATGGATGATTGTGATCCACTCAAACCATCCAATTTTGACAACATTATGATAGCCTCGTTCCCAGGCCCCGCCCAGCTTTCCGTCACTTGCAGTATGGAAAAGCGGTAGAGGGCCTAAAATAATTTATCACGTGAGTGACATAGAGGGTAGAGAAAGTAGAGAGGACTTAATTGAGCGTAGGCGGATCGTCGATCTGCCCACGCACATAATTGCGTATCGATCGATAATCGACAGTACATGTAGCCATGTATTAGCAAGAGCCCGTTCTGGCAGTGTATTTGAACAGTAAGCGCAGAGAAGACTTGAGCAAAGCCTATAGCTGCCTTGGTGTTTAACAGTGCCTTAAAAGCCAAGGTGTACAGCAGTCAGTTTGCCAAGGTAAGTGAGTAAGTTAGTGTGATTTTCGAATGTACGGGTCTGTGCACGCTCACCATAGCTTGCCGTACTGCCAGGTAATGTAGCATAGTGCTGCCTAGTCCCGTTCTGTCAGCCATAAAGCTTTCGCAACCAAACAAGTATATTCTGTCTGTAAAGCGTGGGTGAGTTCATTCGTTCACCCACTTGTAATTAAGTTCTCTCTACCTATGATGTTTCTCATGTGATAAATTTTACCAGGCTCTCCCCTTTCCTTTCGATTTTTCGACTGCACGTGGGGAGTGCCTGGGAACGAGGCTAACATTATGATACACCATCCAAATTTGGATGATGTATGCTATAAATCTAAAAAGTAAATGAAATCATCCAAATTTAGATGATTTGTACAATCCAATCTTGAGCATGCTGTTGAGTCATCCAAAAGTGGATGTTATATACACGCATGTTTTCAGGTCATCCAAAAGTTGACAATTTGCACAATCTATTTTTGGATGATTATGTATGTTACAAAATTGGATGTTTTGTACGATCCATTCTTGGATGCTTCAGAACATGCTCTTTAATAGTCCAAAAGTGGAAGTTTTGTTGGGTAATACTATGGTTTCCTCTTTCAGTGTCTTCACAACAGGGCAGAAATCCCTTAGCATCATACCTATGTTACTGTGAAAAGACCCTTGCCCAGAGTAATATAAGCAGTAAGAATAAAGCTCCTTCAATAAACTTGGAATGGCTTTGCACGGTTGGTAGACATTAGTTGGTGTGAGAGCTTCCAGTACCCCTTGTGTGGCCCTTGCCTTGAGGTAGTGACGTGATGAAATGATGTGAGGATTCTGCAAGGACATACTGGTAGCATTTACTATGAATCACCCCAAGCACACTTCTTCTATCAGTCATGCTGACGAAATCCTCATCAGATTGTACAAATCATTCTCTTTAGGATGACACTTAAGCATCTTCAGAAACATACACTTTGGGATAATCTTTATTCAGAATCATTCAAAAAGTAGATAGCAAAAACCTCCACTTTGAAAAAAATGTTTAAGCATGTTAATCATCCAATATTAAATTATACAAAACATCTACTTTGGGATAAAATTGGATTGTACATATCTTCCAATTTTGGAGGATACACAATCATCCAAATTTAGATGATTTCATCCACCTTTCAGGTACATAAGGGAGAAAACAGACATCATCCAAATTTGGATGATGATATAATATCACAATGCCATCCACATTTGGATGAGTCACAAATCATTCGTTTTTGGAAGCAGACCCTACCTAAAATCTTTGTAGCAACATGCTACACCAAGGAAAGGCTGGGATCTGATTTCTGGAAAAGGTATAGGCTATTTTTAAAAGGTAGCTTTTAGGTCTTATATAAAAAGTCACAAAAAAGTTTTCTGAATGAAAACAAGTGCATGTAGGGATGGAACCCTCAAAAACCAACCAAACACCATCCCTACATCTTGTGCCATTTTGCCAACTATGCTTTGTGTTTGTTAGTTGTGTTCATAGGAGGGTTGTGGAAGGCAGTGGGATGGGTAGTGCTGGGTGTGGAGTGCGTGTTGATGTGCATGGGGGGTGAGTTATGTTGTGGGTGGCTGTGATGTAGTTGCTATGCTGAGAATGGCAGGTATGGTCTGTCTTGAATTAGTCTTGCAAGCCAGACCCTTTCTGCGCAGCACCGATCGCTTTCAGTATGCGGCACACAGAGGGAAGAAGTTTGATGTTTGGATTTACAATTTCACTTCAAAGCATTTATGACGATTCTTAGTGCCTTCCTCTGCGTGCCGATACTGAAAGTGATCTGCACTGTGGAACGGAAAGGGTCTGGCTTGTGAGACTAGTCTTGAATGCAGAAACTGTCGAGTGCATGAGCTGGGTCTGTTGGAGTAAGTTATGTTGTGAAATTTTATTGCTGCTGAACATGGCAGATATGGATTGTCTTTATGTAAAAGGCTGTGGAGTGAGCAGCGCTAACTACAGCTAGTATTCACTTAGTGGGTGTGAATAGGCTAGAGAGTTTACTGGTGTGCATAGTTGGCAAAATGGCACAAGATGTAGGGATGGTGTGAAATTGTTGTGGTGTCATTCCCATCTAGTTTGGTTGGTTTTTGAGGGTTCCATCCCTACATGCACTTGTTTTCATTCAGAAAACTTTTTTGTGACTTGTTCCTGCTCTTTTTTTTTTTTTTGTATTGCTTTTTAGGAATGGTAAGAGAGAAGTGACATGGGAGGGTAGGCCGAGGGGAAGATGCATGGTGTGTACAATATGATAGTAGAAAGAGCTAAGAATTGTCATAAATTCAAATGCTTTGAAGTGAAATCGTCAATCCAAACATCAAACTTCGGGGGGTTTAGAAGTACAGTCCAAGCAAAGCCTCATAAAAACCAAGTGAAAAGCAGATGAGTTTAATAAGCCTTTGCATGCAAGCTTATAAATCCTGTGCTCATTTCACGTGGACTACTAATGGGTTCACCGAAAAACCCTCCATAGACTGTCACCAGAGTATTGAGTCGTAAGACCCCATTACAGAACTGTTTGATGCATGGTGGGTAGCTATAGTCTAAATCGGTTTGAAACGAACGCATAGGGGTCTGTGGAGCTGAACAACCGCCAGTTCTGTGGCCACCTCTGATGCAGAAGTTTGGAATGAAGCCATGCACTGTTGACTCGGTGCTACTAGAGTTTGAGTATACCAAGCTACCAATAGGCTGCCACTTGCTTCGTTGGAGGAATATGAAGACTCAGGCACAACACAAAAGGAGGATGTTAAGAAGACACCGGCCAAAGTGCTACCATCAACTCGCAGTAAACATTGTATGTGTACTATATGCATGTAAATGACTATAACAAGCAAATTTGAAATGTGAAAGTTGACAATAAAACTTGAAATTGAATATCAGTGGCTAGTGTTCTAAGTCATATGAAGTACTTGATGGTTAAAACACTAGCTGGCATAGTACCGTCTATACCACTTGAGCTTGGCTTTTGCAGCCTTCAAATTAGTCATACGAGCTGCTGCCCTTTTTTTGTCAGGGTTCCTCCAATAACTACTATGGGAGGATACGCGGGAAGCTGCCCTTCCTTTCTCAGGGTCCTCCCAATAGCGGGTATGGGAGGATATGCGGGAAGCTGCCCTTCCTTTCTCAGGGTCCTTCCAATAACGGGTATGGGAGGATGCCCTGGAAGATGCCCTTTTGGTCTCAGGGTCCTCCCAATAACGGGTATGGGAGGACGCCCTTTCGTCTCAGGGTCCTTCCAATAACAGGCATGGGAGGATGCCCTTTTCGTCTCAGGGTCCTTCCAATAACAGGCATAGGAGGACGCCCGGGAAGATGCCCTGCCGGGTCCTTCCAGTAATTATTACGGGACGCTTGCCTTTTTTTCCCCTTTGTTTCGCAGGTAGTTCTGCTTGTCCTGCGCTCGTTTCTTGCGGACATTATGCATATTGCGTTCGATGTAAAGTGCAGCACAACCACGTCAACTGATCCACGAAATCAGATTTGCAAACTGCAACGCTCAATTCTCACCTTCTCTACGAAGTACTGAACCACGTGCTCAGTTGAACCCTGGTGACGTAATTATGAGTAATATTTAATTCAAGCAAAATGGCGTGTAGCAGCTAGCGTAAGTGTGAGATTACCTGAGAATCGCCGACAAGTTTGAGTTCTTTCTTTTAGACCGATAAGTGGCAGGTGCAATACCTAGTGATTTATCCTGTTGTTTTGCGTTTGAATCGTTGTAAAAGCTCCAGCCGTTATCGTGCTATCGCGGTGAAAGGCAGAAGAAGAAGAAGAAGAAAGTCAGAAGATAGACGGATTTGTCCGTTTTGGCGACTTGCCGGTCTGGTGCTTAGCGATACTTTCCAGCAAACTTAACAGTCTTTTTGCTCATGAAAACACTCGATAATGCCTGATATGGCTCATACAGGCCTTTGACTAATCTAACGAAGACATTTCGAGCGTGTTATTTGTGCACTTTTAATGTGGCGGCCATTTTTTTCCGGGGTCATCCCTACATATGGCGTACTACCGTACGCCATGATTTCTATATGCACTTCTAACTACAAAAGGACATTCACTACAAATTGTTAGTAGAGATAGTGAAGTTGTTGAGAAGTACAAACCTTAATCACAGCCAAATACAAGACAGATGCTTCTGTGTAGAGTATAATGCTGGACTCACAGCTTAGTGCTTTAACTGAAGATACTTCAATGATAACTGTATCCAGCTGTGGTGTCAAACTTCAGTAAGTCCTCTCAGGCTTGGAAAGAAAGGCTGGACATACACAAGCACTTTTGTGGCTTTTCATTCATTCTATATACTTCTTTCTTTTCACTTGGGGTATAACAAGCATAACTGCACCCCAAGTGGAAAGAAAATGGTGACTGGGGAACAGGTGGTAAATGTATCCTAAGTGCAAAGTATCGGGTGTAGGTGGCAGGCCATTTCGTCCTGCCCATAACAGAGTGTTAAGCAGATCCACTAGAGGCACACACTTCCAGGTGGTGAGCAAGCAGCAAGAGTACAAACTTTGACTATAAGAGAAAGGCCATAGGTATGACGGGTGTGGTAAACAAGGGTGAAAGACAGAGGGTTAAGAAATGGTCCTACTGACAACAAAGGTTGTGCCAACTGGTGAAATCAGCTGCTGATAGTGTGGATGTCCGGCTAGATTAGGGCAAAAGTTAGGCACACAATCCAGCTTCTAACAATAAGCATAGCCATTGCATACTGGGGTGCTAATTGAAGCCATGTAGAGGCGAGATGATACAAAGGCAGCCACAAATTGCCACAATCCACTAAAGCTAGCCTCGTTCCCAGGCCTTCCCTGTATTTTGTTCTTCGGTTTGCGTTCAGTATAATACACAGAAGTGGAAGAGCGACGAAAAACGGGGAAGGCCTGGGAACACCTATCACATGAATGACGTCTGGTGGACACAAGGTGGACGTAGGGGAGGGAGGGGTCCATATTCAAATAACATACTAGACTTCATCATCGAGCGCTCCAACGCCAGGACCCTAGACGTTTACGAGATCAACATTACTCGACTTCACCGGTAAGAAACTTGCTCTATGGTTTATTGCTAGTCTCGCGTGGCCACACCCCATTCTGTTCCCCCTTCCCTCTCTTGCGGAATGGGGTGTGGCCACGCGAGACTAGGTTTGTAGATGGGCACCGCCCCCCCACGTCCACCTCGCGTCCACCAGACGTCATTCACGTGATAGGTGTTCCCAGGCCTTCCCCGCTCTTCCGCTTCCGTGTATTATACTGAACGCAAACCGAAGAACAAAAAACGGGGGAGTCTGGGAACGAGGCTACAGTAAAGCTACTTGACTTGCCAACACATGTACAGTGTATGTTCGCCTACCCAGGTGCTAACTGGCAGGAATTAACATGTAGAGGCAAGATACATTAGCCAACTATAATAGCGCTGTCTGTGTAATGTTGACTAGCTGGGCAGAAGATGGCCATGCTATGTAAGCCACACTAAGTTTGATGCTATTACTTACCAGCTCAGTAAGCGATGCCTAGTTCACACTTCATGTATACATGCTGCGCTATATATGCACAAGCTATGTCATGACGTCAATCACATGAGCAGTCACATGACAACTACTACGCCCACCAGTGTCAAAGTGAAGTGGCTGGTGTCGGTGTCACGTTGAAATAAATCTGCAACTAGGGTTTTGTAGCTCGTGGATGCAGTTGAGATGGCTCGAAAGAAGCACTGTTGCCACCAGAAGCGATGTGAATGCACAGTGGCGCAGTGCAGCAAGCCAGTAGCTACATGTGCATTTCGCTGAAGTGTCAAAGTGACTTGTAACTCAGTGTAGCTCTGCTTGGTTAACAGTCTGCTACCAGAAAGTAGTAGCTAATAGATGTAGTAGTGTATCTACATGAATGTATATACAAGGCTCCAGACTTTCAGTCGACATATTGTGAGACACTCGTGGTCATAACTCAGGTTAGCAGTGGTTTTAAAAAAATTGCATATGCCCAAATTTTGTCCTTCATGTTAAGATAGCTAGCTTGGCCACTCTAAAATCCTGTTTGACAATAGGTCGCATTTGTTGGTGACAAATGTTTGGTACCGTTCAGTCACCATGGATTAGCCCACAGCCTTAGCGCTTGCAACAAGAATACTTCAATCACAATAGATTCCAGCTGTGGCGTCAAACTTAGGTAAGTTCTCTTACGCTGGGAGAGAATGGTTAAACAAGTAGGCATACGCAAGCACTTTAGTGGCTTTTCTCAAAGGTCTTCCCTCAGCTTTTCCACTTGGGGTGTAATATAACATTGCATGTGATGTGAGCCAGGATGTTGATCACATGACCCAGAGCTGTGATTACATGACCCACCACTAGAGGCATATTTAGGTTCAAATAAATCTGTGTGATACCTCATAGAAGCTGAAAATATTTCCCCCAGCTTTTTTTCCTTTCCACTTGGGGTGTAATCACACCCACATAATAGGTTTCTCTCGCAAAGCATAAGAAAACAATCGCAAATCAGAGAACTGATGATGGTGTGTATACATCAGAGAGTGTTGTGTAAGGCAACCACATTTGCATATCTTCCAATACCGGAAGTGTGACCCTCCAACATGAAGCATGTATACTTTCTCTTGATTCTGCTATCCGCTTGCCCAGTATCCAACACATTTTTTCATTCACCTGATTAACCTCTTGAGTAACATTAGGAGATAGCCCTGTTTGGTCAGGAGTTGGAAACCTGTTCACAGGCTGCAACACCACAAAGAAAAGCTGAAAACTACACTAGCAAGATCCATGTTCACACTTACGTAATCGTTTCATTGTGTAACTCAGATAATTATGCATGCTCACAACAAACTCACAATTTACAATTATTAAAATCTTGCAAACAAATCCAGGCCTCCAGTATTGCATAGCTCATATCACTCATGCACTCATCAGGCCATTTATAATGACATTTTTGTACTCACATGTAGGGCTGCCATGACATGGCTAAATTCTATATCATATGTCATGTAATTTTATGTCACGATATGACGATATGTCATGACATGAGGTTCATTTCAATCTATCATTGCATGAAACAAGTCATAAGTGTCCCATTAACTTAGTATGCTAGTGTTTGGTAAGTTACGAGTACATGTGACCTTTCACAAGTAGGAATATAAGTCTGTTGGCTCAAATTTCCTACATTCTGTGTCAGCGTTCAGGTAAATCCAAGCTAAGTAATTATGCAAATGCACACTGTTGAAAATATCGATATAGACTTGGCTTATGTCATACAGGCCATAGTCATGCAAAAAAGTCATGATTAAAGATACAAGTTTTGACTCTTTGTAATTTGTACAGGTTCATACTGTATGGAAATGATTGGGACGAGCCTGAGCGAGCCCCACACTAGCGTGACTGCATTGCACATGCATGTGTGTGCTTGCTTGTTTGTTTGTAGCCTCATCCCCAGGCCCCACCCAAAAAATCGGGAAAGGGACCTGGTGTCACTTGCAAAAATTCCCATATGGGCTGTGTCAGCAGTCTTTGTTTGGAGTAGAGGAATCACGTTCGTACATTACCAATTACTAAATTCTTGACACGTGAAAGTAGTAGACTCGTTCCAAGACCATTTGAAAATGGGAACAAGGCTAGTAAACTGTTCATAAACCTCGGATTTCAGAAACTTAGAGCGTAGTTACGCTTGCTAGGCTACTACTCTTGCCTCACAAGATTTGCCTATAATCGCTCCGTAGCAAGAGCTGTTCATCTACTCTCGTCAACAGTAGCTGGCTACCACGTGATCATGTAAGGCATGTAATTGTTGCATAACATGCTGACTCAGCACATACGGGAAAGTTTGCAAGTGACACCAGGCCCCTTTCCCGATTTTTTGGGTGGGGCCTGGGGATGAGGCTAGCTTGTTTGCTTGTGGCCATATACCGTAAATTTTAAAGGAAATTTTACTATTACGAAGATCGAGCTCATGCACTAGCTCGGTAGGTGAAGGGCTACTGCCAGAATGCAGCGTCTGTGACCCGGAACGGAGACGACTGAAGTTGAAGCACGCATGGCAACTTACTCCTTGCTGCTACAGATCATCAACGGCAGGCTGCCCTAGCCTCGTTCCCAGGCCCTGCGCGTTCGTCGCTTGCAGTACGAAATTCGCGCAGAGGGCCTGGGCTCGTTCATCACGTGATGTGTGCCGCAGCTTACGTCACGTCCATTCTACTGGAATCAATGATGTCATAGATGAGCTAGCGCCTTGTTTACCGTTGAAAGAGGCCCCCCGAGATCACAGTAATGGTTAGCGTGCAAACTTACCTAAGTGTTAAAAGTCTCGGCAGCGGAAGAGCACAAGCTGCCATGCTTAGCTGGATAGTAGACGTATATATTCAGATACCTTGGCCACATCGTGTTACTAGGTCGAACCTGGATTTCGGCTCCTCGTCTTCTTCACCTCGAGTTTACTATTGTAGTCTATCGTACGCGCGTGACCTGTTTCAGGTTCTTCCAACTCCATTTATGGTTATCTGGGTACAACCAATGCTGCAACACGGCGCGGCCATATCTGGTGTGACGTAAAAACGCGTCCTGCGGCACACATCACGTGATGAACGAGCCCAGGCCCTCTGCGCGAATTTCGTACTGCAAGCGACGAACGCGCAGGGCCTGGGAACGAGGCTAAGGCTGCCCACAGGCAAATTTTGATCACGACGGTGGTTGAGGTCGCTCCAGGTAAGGGCCATGCATAAACGGCACTTATAAACACAAGAAATTCAACTCATGACTTTAGTGTAAAGCTTAGTCCATGCATATGTAGCCACACTGACAGTAGCTGCCCTGGCTGTTGGCATATGTGATACCTAGCTATATCTGGTGAAGACTTATCAAGATATCTACTTATGCGTGACAAATCCTGCTTTGTGCAAATTATGACAAATCAGTTTGCTGCTTGCTCAGGCTCGCCCCATGATGATTCACAAAGGCACAAACTAGTACATACGTACTACTACTAGTAGTAGTACGTATGTACTAGTTTGTGCCTTTGTGCACATATGTATGAGAAGAAGATCCCCTGTAAATGGGAAATTTTATGGCCTCACACAAACACAGGGAGCTACGTACTTATACTTACTGTATGGAATGACAGTAAAGTCTATTTCTGGTCCAGCCTCCACCTCATACACTCCCAGATCATTTGTAGTGGTGCTATCACGAACAAAGATCTCGAAGAAGTTTGGAAACTCTTGTAGAGTTATAGTGAATGGTTGTCCTTGTACTGTGGTGAAAGCGTTTCCATTTCTAGTCCAGTCAAACTGCAGATATCCTCCTGATGCTCTTGTCTCAATTACCAGCTTCTCAGGAGGGTCAAGGACAATGATTTGAGGAGAGACTCTCTCCAGCATAATAGCACCTGTGAATAATACAAGAGCAAAATTAATTATGATAACACTTACATAGTACACAAGCAACTCCTTCTTGTAGGGTTAGAGCATCATACAACAGGCTCAAGTCCCTATGTCTAGATCTCATTCAGAATAGCATCATGTAAGTTGGCAGGTTGGCAAATCATCCACAACCCAGACTTCCAGAATGCATTGCTCTAGCTTCTTGTCATTGTAAATATACTGGTGGTTACTAAACAAACATTGATAGGTACTTTTGCCTCCTACTAACTAAACTTGGGATAATTATGGCTTCCTAAAGTACTGTATTTTGTGTAAAAGTACTAGCATTTTTAGTAGTAGCAATGGCACTATAGTATAGGATCACGTGATACAGCTGGGCGTCAGGGTCCACTGTATTAGTCTCGTGCCCAGACCCCACCCAGCTCACGCAAGAGGGTTGGGTCTGGGCATGAGACTACCACTGTATCGCCATAGAGAACGTATGGTGAGTGCTGACAGCGCGGCACAAAGTCAGCTATCGTTCGTGATCGAGAAGATAGATGAAAAACATACTTTATGTGGCTGTTCTAGGGTGGACTACCTTGACCATGAACACAGTATGAATCAATCTCGGGATACCAGATGACTCAGGTGAGCCAAAAGCCATGAAAAGCCTGGCTGCTAGCTTTTGTGTACACGTTATTAATGGACGGGTGCAGGAGATGAAGCCCTGCTGTACAAACAGCTTTTCAAATCTAGCTAGTTACTGTTGGCATTAGAGTTTCTGTGTGGAGTCATCTGCAAGAAATATGATTCCCCACTGCATGCTACTTTATAGATGTCATTGTGTCTATGTAGGTACACTGATTTCCTGATGAAGCATGCTTATCACCAGAGTGGAGAGTGGGGCAGCTAACCATCCATGAATGGGGTTGACAAAGACCACAGACCTGAGTTATGATTGGACGTTCAAGCTGTTTCCAGGCACCGTGGATACTTGTTCTAGCCTCTCTTCCTGTGCACAGTTTGACTCTGGTTGTGTTTGTGTAGTTGTTGGGGATGTGTATTGTACGCGTGTGAGTCATTAAGATTTGAGGGTGGGACTATGATGGTCATGGTTTCGCAACAGTACTTTCAACTTGGTAACCGTGAGGGTCCTGCTATGCAGTGAAGCCTTGGGAACATCATCTTCGCTGGCTGTCGAATCATAAGCCGTGTAAGTCGGTTTTAGTCGCAAACGTAGCAGTAGAATTTGCTGTGTTTTTTCTGTGTACAAAGAGCTTTAACGTATTGGCTATATACTGTGGCAAAGCTTATAGTATCTACAATAGATAATCTCAAAACGATGGCTGGAGGACATGTTGTGCACAAGCGGCAAGCTGTTCTATCGACCATGGCATTTTCCATACATTTTATATGGTGAACGAGAAGGAGCTGACCCCCAGAGGGGCGTGGTAGTAATCACGTGATCCTATAGTGCAAATCGGCCATTCCAAGGCATCAGTGTGCAGGGTGAATGTAGGATGAGTGTATACCAACCTTAGCTTTGTTCCCAGGCTGCATGGGAGGAGAACCACCCAGCCTGGGAATGAGGTTAAAACCAACCTGTGTCCAGTCTCAGAGGTGTGGTGGTGATCACTTCATCACCCTCAGTGAAGATGCACTGGTACACACCAGCATCAGATGAAGCAAAGTTGGTAATCCGGAGTTCACTGAACCTTTGAACACTTAGTTGTATTCTCTCGATGATGCTATCATTAACCACCTGTTCTCCATTCCTGACCCACACCACTGAGGGAGGACTGGAGCTTCCTACACCAAGACACCTCAATACCTGATTATTACCAACTGTTACTGCTATATGGTTGTCAGGGAAGCCGTCACTGTCAGCAGGATTTGTCATAACAGTCAGTGTGCTAGTACTTGCTGCAGGAAAGATCATGTTACAGACAATGACATAAGATATAGATAAGTGTCTATAAAAATTCCTACTGTAAATATAAAACATTCTATTTTACTTATTGCTACCCAACAATGAGTCATAACCACATAGTTTAATGTGTCACTCATGTTCCACTATTGGTCCTATGCAATCACAACAGTTGACTCACAGCCACACCCACCTGTGAGAGACAGTGTAGAGCTGTTCACAGTTTCCATTCCATCCCTAGCCTGACACACATAGCCGCCATTGTCTGATGACTGAAAGGTATCAACAACAAGTGATGAGGTAGTGGACATCCCACTGTTGGAGCTCCTGATACGAATGTGGGCGGGGTCATTGACAAGAGTCACTCCATCCTTTGTCCAGGTGATGGTGGCAGTAGCTGAGTTTACTGTGCAGTACAGCCAGATCACAGACTTCACAATGTTGTGGACACCACTGTTGTTTTGGAAGAGGACATTCGGGAGGGGGGTGACAGTCAGCTGGGCACTCACAGCTGAGGATGGAGGAGAATGAGCAGAGAAGGAAGAAGAAATAAAAGCTAAGGAGGCAATTAATCACATGATAACCATAGTATACAAGAAAGAAAAACCATCAAAAATAAAAAGAGATGTAGGGACAGCGTGCCAGAAAGTACATAAACAGAGAGGAGATATAAAAGTGATGGTAAACATACAAAGCCTCATCCATTCCTACATCTTTTCACAATACAGTGAAGATGTAGGGATGGGCTTTGTATATTTACCATCACTTTATATCCTCCCTTGTTTGTGTACTTTTTGTCATGCCATTCCTACATCTCTTTTCATGTTCAATGATTTTTCTTTCTTGTTTAAGTACTTTTTTGGTAATGTTCTCAGTTAATACGTTGTGAAGTAAACACTATTCTAATCAAGTGCAACCACAACCCTATAACTTGAAACAATACTGACAGTTCAGTAATTGTTCAGGCAGAGAATGCATGGCTACTCGTGCTTGCAGAAATTGCGTGCGCTAGTCTCATTCCAATGCAAAATGCAGTGATTTGTGGTCTCAGAATGAGACTACAAGTGCGTATGCTCGCATAATTAGAAAATGGCGTCCTACGCAACGGCCAGCAGCTGCAGCGTGCTTAAGAGGCAGTTTAGTGCTAAAATAATGGTGAGTACTTGAACCAATCTTAAGTTATTGCTGTTGAACGAAGAAGAAAGAAAGAAAGAAAGAATAACAAAAATGGCACTTTCGCTACTGCACACTTTTGCATTTAGCTGTCTTCAGTGAAGCTTTTGGGCAACTCTATATATGAGTCCTGCTGATCATAAAAGCACTCAAAGAGGAAGCCTGGGTGCTTAAATAAGCTTTTAGTGTATTTGTGGTCAAGTTATACAGCTTTTGCTTAAGTATTGCATATATTGCGTATTCGCTGCCATCCCTACATAGAGAGTCTACCGACTCTCTGATAACTCCAAAGTTATGGGAAAACTAAGCATGGCTCACAACATGTGACTAACTAGAAGATGCTTTAGCATCGTGGGGCGAGCCTGAGCGAGCAGATTGTGCTGATTTGTGTCACACAATAGCAGCAGGGTTTGTGACTGCCCGCTGTCGGTCAGGGCAGCTACTATGGCTACACATGCATGGACTAAGCTTCACACCCAACTCATGAGCTGAATCTGGAGTGTAGTTTGTGCATGGCCCTTACCTGAAGCGACTTCAGCCACCGTGCGTACCGTCTGTGAGTAGTCTCCCGCAAATTGTCATGATCCATAGCCAGAGTCTGGTCTGCGTAAATACCAGTAGCTTACAATAAACCATACACAAGTTGCCATGCGTGATTCTACTTGATTTGTCTTCGCTCCGGGCCTCTTCCACGCCAATGCTGTACTCTGGCAGTAGCCCTTCACTGTCACTCTTGACTGAGCTAAAGTGCATGCGGACGTTTACGGTATGTGGCTGGCCGCAAGCAAGCAAGCAAGCAAGCAAGCAAACATACACACACACCTGCACAATGCAGTCACGCTAGTGTGGGGCTCGCTCAGGCTCGCCCCAATTAGGTCTGTTGATCCTAAGTTGATAACAGGTTACTTAGTGACTACATGATCATACTGGAAATGCATGCACCACAGGAGAAGGATTGCATTTACAGATCTCCTCGGTATATGCTTACTAAAGTCACAAAAAAGTTTTCCGAATGAAAAAAGCGCATGTAGGGATGGAACCCTCAAAAACCAGCCAAACAAGATGGGAACGACACCACAACACATTCACACCATCCTACATCTTGTGGCATTTTGCCAACTATGTTTTGTGTTTGTTAGTTGTGTGCATAGAAGGGTTGTGGAAGGGAGTGGGGAGGGTATTGCTGGGTGTGTAGTGCATGTTGATGTGCATGGAGAGTGTGTTATGTTGTGGGTGGATGCAATGTAGTTGCTACTGAGCATGGCAGGTATAGTCTGTCTTGTATGCAGAAACTGTGAGCAGCGCTGGATCTGTATGGTATGTTGGGAGTTTTAGTTATGTTGTGAAATTTTATTGCTGCTGAATGT
Source organism: Agelas oroides (assembly GCA_949130485.1). Classification (NCBI taxonomy): domain Eukaryota; kingdom Metazoa; phylum Porifera; class Demospongiae; order Agelasida; family Agelasidae; genus Agelas; species Agelas oroides. The sequence goes on along the minus strand of CASBWJ010000053.1, from coordinate 6,726 downwards.
GGCAGATGTGGATTGTGGAAGGCTGTAGAGTGAGCAGTGCTGAGTACTGTGTTCATTTAGTGAGTGTGTAGAGAGTTTTTTGTTGTGCATAGTTGGCAAAATGGCACAAGATGTAGGGATGGTGTGAATGTGTTGTGGTGTCGTTCCCATCTTGTTTGGCTGGTTTTTGAGGGTTCCATCCCTACATGCTTTCATTCGGAAAACTTTTTTGTGACTTGTTCCTGCTGTTTTTTTTTCTTCAATTGTGTTTTAGAAATAGTAAGAGAGAAGAGAGGTGGGAAAGGAAGGCGAGGGGGAAGATGCATGGTCTGTAAAGTATGAAAGCATAGAACTGTGGTGTTCACAAAGAACAAACAATCATCATAAATTCAAATGCTTCCAAGTGAAATTGTACAGGGTTTAGAAGCCCAAGCAAAGCCTCATAAAACCCAAGTGCCAAGCACATGAGTTTTATGAGGCTTTGCGCACAGGCTTATAAATCCCATAGATCCCATAGATCCCAACGCTGTGGTGTCAAACCGATAGTAAAACTGTTGCTGTAATGAACTCAATACTACATGTACGTGAGCTCTGTGGGGACGAAGTCTGCAGAGAGTTTTTTGGTGAACCCAATAGTAGTCGACGTGAAGTGAGCGGGAGCTGAACAACTGCCAGTTTCTGCAGCTGCCTCCTTTAGTGTGGACGTTTTTGAATGAAGCCACCATTGACTCTGTGCTACTAGCTGCAATAGAGCAGTTTGAGGACCAAGCTACCAATAGGCTGCTAATTGCTGTGTTGGAGGAATATGAAGACTCATGCAGGCACAGCACAAAAGGAGGATGTTAAGAAGACACCAGCCATAATGCTACCTTCAACTAAACATTGTATGTGTTCTATATACATTTTTGTTGTAAATGACTATAGCTAACAAGCAAATTTGAAATGTGAAGTTGAAAATAAAAATTGAATATTAGTGGCTAGTGTTCTAAGTCATATAATCCACCTAGATACAAAGTACTTGATGGTTAAAACACTAGCTGGCAACTTAACACTAGCTGGCAAGGCCGACCAGGTAGTGTTTTAACCATCAAATATACCTCGTGTCTAGGTGGGAATGACTTCAACTATGGTCTAAATGGAAGTAGAAACCGCTGTACTTGCAAACTACATGTGCTTAGTGTGGGAGTCCTCACATTGTGACACATACACTTTCATTTACAGCAGCTCTAGCAATACATACCTTATAATACTTCTCCTGGAAACATGCACATCCTCTATGTTTTTGCGTTGGCGTCCGAACTCAGTTGAGCTTCCGGGGGGGGGGGGGGGGGGGGGGGGGGGCATAACTTGCTATGAATAATCTTATTCTAGCAAAATGGCGTATTAGCACTAAACATTAACATCGGAGTGCTTGAGAATCACTGAAGAATAGTTCGAGTTCTACGATAACGATAAGTAGTGAGTGCAATACCCAGTGATTTATGCTGTTTTTTCGCGTTTGAATCGTTGTAATAGCTTCAGCCATTATCGCGCTAGCCAGGCTTACACTCAAAGAAAGCAAGAAAGAAAGAAAGAAAGTCAGAAGATAGACGATTTGCCCGTTTTAGCGACTTGCCAGTCTGGTACTTTAGCGATGCTTTCCAGCAAAGTTAACGGTCCTGTTGCCCATGGAAGCACTCGATAATGCCTGATATGGCTCATGGAGGCCGTTGACTAATCTAACACAGACATTTCGAGCGTGTCATTTGTGCACTTTTGATGTGGCCGCCATTTTTTTCGGGGTCATCCCTACATATGGTGCACTACCGTACTCCATGATTATTCATGACCTCCTTGATCCAATTCACTGGCACTCCAGACCATATGAAGGTGGGCCATTTGCTCTATGGAATGTGGACTATGCTCTATGGAATGTGCAATTTAAGCTACCGTATACAAGAGTGAATCCAGGATTTTAACAGGAGGAGGGATAGGCTGTGTAGCCGGGCCATGGGAAGGGGTGTGTGTCTCCCCTCCCACGTGAAGTACAGAAACGAGAAAAAGAAAATTATTTTCCACAGGCCATGGAAAAGCTATTCCTGAATTTGACATGGCTTTGGACCCCTGTCAAAGTATCCAGGAATGATATTTGATTGTCAAGAGAACATTATTCTCCCACATAACATGTAAAAACCCCAAGAAATACCTTTGAAACAACCTATTCCTGAAAAAAACAATACCCACAAGCATCATTCATTATCTATATAGGCCACACCTACAAGATACAACTTCAAAGAGAGCCCCTAGCAAGCTCCCTGGATCCGCCCTTGGTAAGGCAGTAATATTTCACCAGGGAAAGTTTTAAAGTCTGAGTAAGCAGTGCCTGTTGTACTGACTAACAACCAAAGGCAATTGTCAACAAATTAGGGTTATGTGGCTTGCCTAGTTACAGTGTAGCTAATAGTAACCATTCCCTTGCCCCACATGCAGCTTCTCCTCTTGCAATCAGAAGCCATCAAGATGTAAAATGTATTCAACTTTTTTGGTAAGCAATACCACACAGGGACAGATAGATGCTCGTGCTCAATGCTCATACAAGATCTGGTGTTCGATGACGATGACAGTGATGATGATGGTGATGATGATGATGATGATGATGGTGATGATGGTGATGATGATGATGATGATGATGATGATGACAGTGATGATGATGATGATGGTGATGATGATGGTGATGATGGTGATGATGATGATGATGATGGTGATGATGATGATGATGATGATGATGATGATGATGATGACAGTGATGATGATGATGATGATGATGATGATGATGATGATGATGATGATGATGATGATGATGATGATGATGATGATGATGATGGTGATGGTGATGGTGATGATGGTGATGATGATGATGATGATGATGATGATGACAGTGATGATGATGATGATGATGATGATGGTGATGGTGATGATGGTGATGGTGATGGTGATGATGGTGATGATGATGATGGTGATGGTGATGATGGTGATGATGGTGATGATGATGATGGTGATGGTGATGATGATGATGATGATGATGATGATGATGATGGTGATGGTGATGATGACGATGACGATGACGATGACGATGACGATGACGATGACGACGATGATGATGACGATGACGATGACGATGATGATGATGACAATGATGATGATGATGACGATGATGATGATGTAGCCTCGTACCCAGGCTCTCGGTGGGCGGGGTAAAGAGAGAGCCTGGTATCCACTGTTTGCGCATGCGCTTAATTTCCCAGAAATCTTGGGAAATCGGAAACTATCATGTTATATCCGTAAAACCGTGACCTCATAACGTATACTTACCGCTACATTGTCCGCAAATTTTCTGACCAACGATGGAAGTCTTTCGGTTGTTCGTTCTTCTTCGCCCTCCAGCTCCCTCCGACGGCTCGGTACTTCTGATATGAGTCTCAAGGAAGTACAGGTAGCTTCCAGTTTGGACGTTTGCTAGGGGAAAGACGTGTTTATACGACTACTGCCTGGTAAGTCTGTGTGATACGAAGTGTTGCCGTTTGTCATAGACTGTTAGTTAGCAAGAACTTATAGCGAGTCAGGGCGGTGTAGCGCTAGCTGTATGTAGTTGTTTCGCTCTTCGCTGCACGCTACTATACTAGTATACTTGTTAAAACATACGTCACACTATAAATCACGTGGATATGTATTACGTGTTCCCCTCCCACTATTGCCTGAACACATGCTCAGCAGGGGATAATTATGCGCATGCGCGAACAGTGGATACCAGGCTCTTTTTCTCCCCACCTACCGAGAGTCTGGGTACGAGGCTAATGATGATGATGATGATGATGATGATGACGATAATGATGAGAGAGATTGAAAGGAATATTTCCTTTTTCTAGTTGTCAATCTTCACAATGCAGCCGTACACATTGTACTGTTTATTGAAAATTCCAAAGGAATTGCTCACATGATCAGATCAAGAAAGGTAAGTTCAATCAGTGCAAATACCACTCATATTTTGATAATTCTGGGCCTCTCCCCAGCACTATTGACCCACATTTCAAAGATATGCGGTCATTGGCTCACACCTTTCCTCTTTAGCTATATCCCTGACTGTACATAAAAAGTAAAATATTAGCTTGCACAGACTATCTGGAATATCTCATGTCAAGTAGCACAGTTCTACAAGAAGTATATCTCTATTCATTGGAGGCGAGCATTGTAAATTTCAGTATATTACCTACCAACAACAAGGTTATGCATAAACACGCTGTCACATCTATCACATTGCTAATTTCAATTTAGTGACAGTTATGTGACTGGTTCAGAATCGTAGATCACAAAGTGGGAACTCAGGGTATGACTCTGAATCAATACTGTTACAGTATATTCCTCAAAGAAGTTCATGTCATGGGGGGAGGAGTGCTGGAGGTGATGTGCATCTCCACTTTGGCCCTCACTGATCATGGTATGATTGCCTAACAGCCAAACACAGTGAAAAAGAAAACAAAAAAAACCCTGGCACTGCCTCTGTCTTTTAGAGTTATGTAGAGCATGCGGAAGAGTGTACATGCACCAACCACTACAAGGCAGTCCCTCCCTGTTAACTTGGTCTAAATTGCTTTAAACAATATACAGTTCAATCAATCTTGACTGTCCTCTTGATTTGATACCAAGATAATGGTTTCAGCTGACCCAATTCACTACCAAACGCATTTTGGGACCAAATATTTCTGGCCATGTATATACAGTGTAATGTGCGCCCCATGAATTCATTGTCACACACTAAATGCTCTCTCAATTAGTCTACTATGGAATGAGAAGATTGAATACCTGCTGAATGGTGCACTAAGTATGGCCAGCAAAACATGGGGGATGGTACTCACAGAATTGCATGCATGATGGGCAGCAATCACACATGCATCCCACACACTCTAGCTTCAGCCATCAACAGGTTAAAGCTTAGTCAACAGATTGTCTGTGTGAGGGTGTATAAAGTCACTGCAAGGCATGCTACAGGCTGAATACTGGAAACTATATGTGAGCAATACAGTCTGCTTCAGTATGTGGACCTGTGAACCATCTGTACAGGTCAATTTGAATACCATGAACACACAGGCAACTCTTAGCATAATCATTTCCTGTTAGCAGACTTGCTTGCATTGAGATGTGATAAAATATCCTCTTTCCGGGCTCCTCCCTCAAGTGCCAAAGTCAGGGCACGGGGGGGGGGGGGGCTGGAATGAGGTTAATATCATGTGCTCTGTCAAGTCAGGGTAAAACTCACATTAAGGATTGCTTTACAGACGGTCAGTGTACTTCAGTGGTAGATGATGCTGACAGTCTGGTTTGGGTACACTGATAAGTTTTTAAATTTTGCACATCCATAATAGTGTACCTAAACCAGACTGGAAGCATCATCCTGCCGCCTGTGGACTCAACAATGGTGTCACTGTGTGAAGACAATGACAAGTTACTACTCTAGTGGGCAACTGATTCCACCTAGTTGGGGTATGCTGGACAATGGCAGTAGTGTCATGGCAACAATGTATTGTGTATCACCACTTCTTGCAGTCATGTCTTGTATTTATTATTGAAGTGTGGGCTATTTTCACATTCAGTGTGTGTATCTAATGTGAAGACTACTAACTATTGTACTATCAACAATTTCTGCATGCACGGGCTCTTTTCACAATTCAATGCCTGAAATTTCTTGTTTATGTCAATTGGCAAAGCAGCTGTAACAATGAAATCCTCTCCAAATCAACCACAAACTTCAAAGTAGGGTTGGGACCAGGATTATTACATTCATGGTACAGCAGATTTCCAATCTCTCTCCTATTCTAAAAACCTGCCCTATGGGAAGAATTGAGAAACTCACACACTACGGAAACAGCAATGTAAAGGGTCAGCGCAGTATGACGTTATCAAAAGTGTACTATAGGGTTTAAAGGGTGAACAGTGAAGTGAGTAAACACAAAAGGCAGCATTTAATGATATTCATGAGGGCTCTGTTGACCACTACAACCGGACAGTGTCAAGTAAGGCTTAGAATACTGAGTTGGCCTCTACAAGGCTGTAATGATATTCATGGTCAGTACTCTATCGGTATCAAACAACAAGATAATGTAGTGAACTGGAACAAGCTATTCACATCCATCGCAGTGGCACAAATGTCCAGTAAGTAGCAAATTTTAGAAAACACAGGCAGACACACGAATAGTCTCATTCCCAGACCCTCAGCAAGACTCAGTAAGAGGGTCTGGGAATGAGACTAACACATGAATAGCACTGAGCTAATATAATCTGTGCTCTGTTAGAATCAAAACACACGATATTCAGGTTCACACAGCATCAGCCAATACCATATTTGACTTATTTGTTAGTGGTACATTGCAGACCACTCTATCAAGAGCTCACAAGAAATGGCTGTAGGTCATGGTGGAGCAATTATGGTACGACATTATATAGCATAACAAACAGTGACGTAGCCAAGGGCAAGCCTGGTAGGGCCTAGACCTTACCAATACTAGGCTAGGCCCAGGCAATCAAAACGGCAATTGTACAGTACATGAACGCAAGTAGGGATCAGCAGATATATCAGAGCAGAGAGAAATCAGCCACTACTTTGTGCAGGTGCCAGTGCAGGTGCCAGTGCAGGTGCAGCTAAAAACAGTTCTATTACACCAGTCTCGTTCCCAGACCACCTTTTCCATGGGTTACTCCGTGAAAAATTTGGTC
>CASBWJ010000052.1:25000-26081 GCA_949130485.1 Agelas oroides | reverse complement strand
CCCAGGCTCACGCCCGAGGCTGCACAGCCACCACTGCGCCCTCCTACTCGTCGGGCCATGCCCCTCGGCCCGACGGCTGGGTATGGGTGCGACGCTTCAGCGCCATCCATTTTCAGGGCTAGTTGATTCGGCAGGTGAGTTGTTACACACTCCTTAGCGGATTCCGACTTCCATGGCCACCGTCCTGCTGTCTAGATCAACCAACACCTTTCATGGTATCTGATGAGCGTCGACTCGGGCACCTTAACCCAGCGTTCGGTGCATCCCGCATCGCCAGTTCTGCTTACCAAAAATGGCCCACTAGGAGCCCCGGCATTCAGTGCCCGACTTCAGTTAAGCAAGCCGAGCTTCTTACCCATTTAAAGTTTGAGAATAGGTTGAGGTTGTTTCAACCCCAAGACCTCTAATCATTCGCTTTACCTGATAAAACTGCACCGGGCTCCAGCTATCCTGAGGGAAACTTCGGAGGGAACCAGCTACTAGATGGTTCGATTAGTCTTTCGCCCCTATACCCAAATTTGACGATCGATTTGCACGTCAGAATCGCTACGAGCTTCCACCAGAGTTTCCTCTGGCTTCGCCCTATTCAGGCATAGTTCACCATCTTTCGGGTCGCAACAGGCACGCTCTCACTCAAATCCCACTACAGCGTAGCCTGGGATCGGTCGACAATGTGCCTCCTGAGAGGCTCTTGCCTCAGTAGACCAACATCTACCTTCACTTTCATTGCGCCGATGGGTTTTCCACCCCAAGACTCGCATGCATGTTGCACTCCTTGGTCCGTGTTTCAAGACGGGTCGAATGAAGCCATCCAGGTACCAACGACTACAGCACAAGACGTGGCCGACCTCCCACCTGAGCACACATCCGTCCGCAGACACTGCACGCAGTCCCTGTGGCGTTGCCCACACAGACAGAAGGGACCCGGCCCCTAGGGAGCCTGTACTGCGGGTGTGAAAAGTCACAGCACTCCTCAGTCACTCCCAGACTGCCAGGCTGGTGGCTATAAGTTCTTCTCGGTAAACCAAGAAGCTACCTTCCCACCAACCCTCTTGAGCCAGGGGTAACTGCCGTTGGCCGG
>CASBWJ010000051.1:25000-26531 GCA_949130485.1 Agelas oroides | reverse complement strand
CGCGGCTGCTGGCACCAGACTTGCCCTCCAATTGTTCCTCGTTAAGGGGTTTAGATTGTACTCATTCCAATTGCCAGACTACGATAGCCCAGCATTGTTATTTATTGTCACTACCTCCCCGAGTCGGGATTGGGTAATTTGCGCGCCTGCTGCCTTCCTTGGATGTGGTAGCCGTTTCTCAGGCTCCCTCTCCGGAATCGAACCCTAATTCTCCGTCACCCGTTGTCACCATGGCAAGCCACTACCTTGCCATCGAAAGTTGATAGGGCAGAAATTTGAATGGATCATCGCCGGCGCAAGGCCATGCGATTCGAGCAGTTATCATGAATCACCATGCAACCGAGCCCCCGAAGGAAACTCGCGCTGGTTTTGGATCTAATAAATACATCCCTTCCAAGAAGTCGGGACTTTCTGCATGTATTAGCTCTAGAATTACTACGGTTATCCAAGTAGTAAGGAACCATCAAATAAACTATAACTGATTTAATGAGCCATTCGCAGTTTCACAGTATAGAAGCGTTTATACTTAGACATGCATGGCTTAGTCTTTGAGACAAGCATATGACTACTGGCAGGATCAACCAGGTAACTATCGTGTGGCAACTGCATTGCCCACGACCTCTGCTCTCAGGCAGAAAGCCGGTGCCCACACAGGTCACTCAAACTTTCTCACTTGCAAAGCCCTCGCTCACAACACCACCAATTCGAGCACAACAGCTGGCAAGAAGGCCGGCACTCGTGCTCGAGTCCATGTGAACCACCAAAGGTCCACAATTATCCACAATGGAGACGTTTCTTCCACGGTGCAACAGAACTGCAACTCCCAAAACTCTGCATTCCAAGACCAGTGGCCGGCAACTGGTACAACGGTTGGGCCACCAGAATTGTCTTCTTGCTGCTACCGAGCCAGCCGGGCAATGCTTCTGCTCCCTTCAAGCGCAGCACCCCAGTAATGCACTCGGCAGCACTACGTCTGCTCCGAACAACACTCGTACACATCGAGGAGGACGGCTGCTGGCTCATCTGACCAACCTCAGCACAGCTCAACCAAACACACTCCTCCTCACATATAGGGAAAACAGGTAGTTTCATTAACACATTTGTCAAAACACTCATAGTGGTTGCCTGGTAACTAAGTGCCAACTTTGGCGCGCACCGATACCACTTCCGCCGACTTACTCTAAGGAATGGTATCGCCGCTACTACCGACGCCCCATTCGTGGGAGAAGTTGAGAATTTTCCCCCCAAAAGGGCATCGGTGGTACTCCAAAAATGGGACTTAGTCTCCAGAGCAACTACAAAAGTTCAACTTAGTCTCCAGAGCGAGATTTCCCCCCCTCTCTATCTTGTGCTCGCGCAGGGGCTTCCTTCCACTATCAACACCGTTAACCGCATCAAAACCACAAAAATCCAGCATGTCATGAATATAATTAACACTTGACTGCAGTTAAGCGTTAATTCCATCAACCAGAATACCTTGATATGGATGCAAAGCAAGCTCGGAAGCATTCGTGGCCATGTTGATCTGCTA
>CASBWJ010000050.1:25000-26648 GCA_949130485.1 Agelas oroides | reverse complement strand
CACTTGATGCCCACCTACTTCCATAGCCGACTAGTATACGCCTACCCTTTCTAACTCATTCCCATACTAGCACCTATTCACTACTTTCATACACAAACTTCTATATCTACAGTGGCATAGCATTATAATGCAACGCAGCTGCCCACATACACTGCGGATTAACCTCAACTATATCAACTGTGCTCGCTTTCTACACAAGTCATTCAACAAGTAATCTCAATCTCAAGGGCCAGACCCAGCTCAAACTTTAGCAATTCACGCTCACAAAGTGCATCGGTAGTATAGTAGGATGTAGTGCATACTTCTGGTTTAACCTACCGAACGTCTGACCAGTTCAGATCGCCTACCAGATGTTATCTGACACACATACTCAGTAGGGCAAATGAACGGTTACATTCCGATTCCACACAGATTTGAAATTGGTAGACTGATACTGTACCGTAAATAGCCTCGTTCCCAGTTTTGAGAATGTCAGGTAGACGTGAGGGTGGGGGGGGCGGTGCCCGACGAATAATCTCAAGGTCCTTCTTGTAATATCTTGTCCAAGAACTTGAGACTGTAACATTAGAAAGAGCGTCAATACAGCTCGTTGTTTGGTAGACTCGAGGCTGATCAACGCAAAGTTAGTGAATTACAACGATCGGGCACCGCCTCCCTCACGTGTACCCTCACGTCTACCTGACATCACGCACGTGACTCTTTCTCCCAGGCCTTCCCCCTCCGTTTTTATGCAAGCGATCAAAAACTGGAGGCGGGAACGGCCTGAGAACGAGGCTATACCGTAAACCGACATAGGGTGTCCAGTCCCATTCCGAAAACATTCTCAAAACTGGGAACCGGTTTTTAATGAAGAGCACGTGCAATGCGTGGTAAACATGGAGTAGCAGATCAACATGGCCACGAATGCTTCCGAGCTTGCTTTGCATCCATATCAAGGTATTCTGGTTGATGGAATTAACGCTTAACTGCAGTCAAGTGTTAATTATATTCATGACATGCTGGATTTTTGTGGTTTTGATGCGGTTAACGGTGTTGATAGTGGAAGGAAGCCCCTGCGCGAGCACAAGATAGAGAGGGGGGGAAATCTCGCTCTGGAGACTAAGTTGAACTTTTGTAGTTGCTCTGGAGACTAAGTCCCATTTTTGGAGTACCACCGATGCCCTTTTGGGGGGAAAATTCTCAACTTCTCCCACGAATGGGGCGTCGGTAGTAGCGGCGATACCATTCCTTAGAGTAAGTCGGCGGAAGTGGTATCGGTGCGCGCCAAAGTTGGCACTTAGTTACCAGGCAACCACTATGAGTGTTTTGACAAATGTGTTAATGAAACTACCTGTTTTCCCTATATGTGAGGAGGAGTGTGTTTGGTTGAGCTGTGCTGAGGTTGGTCAGATGAGCCAGCAGCCGTCCTCCTCGATGTGTACGAGTGTTGTTCGGAGCAGACGTAGTGCTGCCGAGTGCATTACTGGGGTGCTGCGCTTGAAGGGAGCAGAAGCATTGCCCGGCTGGCTCGGTAGCAGCAAGAAGACAATTCTGGTGGCCCAACCGTTGTACCAGTTGCCGGCCACTGGTCTTGGAATGCAGAGTTTTGGGAGTTGCAGTTCTGTTGCACCGTGGAAGAAACGTCTCCATTGTGGATAATTGTGGACCT
>CASBWJ010000049.1:12500-15000 GCA_949130485.1 Agelas oroides | reverse complement strand
TTATCCAAGTAGTAAGGAACCATCAAATAAACTATAACTGATTTAATGAGCCATTCGCAGTTTCACAGTATAGAAGCGTTTATACTTAGACATGCATGGCTTAGTCTTTGAGACAAGCATATGACTACTGGCAGGATCAACCAGGTAACTATCGTGTGGCAACTGCATTGCCCACGACCTCTGCTCTCAGGCAGAAAGCCGGTGCCCACACAGGTCACTCAAACTTTCTCACTTGCAAAGCCCTCGCTCACAACACCACCAATTCGAGCACAACAGCTGGCAAGAAGGCCGGCACTCGTGCTCGAGTCCATGTGAACCACCAAAGGTCCACAATTATCCACAATGGAGACGTTTCTTCCACGGTGCAACAGAACTGCAACTCCCAAAACTCTGCATTCCAAGACCAGTGGCCGGCAACTGGTACAACGGTTGGGCCACCAGAATTGTCTTCTTGCTGCTACCGAGCCAGCCGGGCAATGCTTCTGCTCCCTTCAAGCGCAGCACCCCAGTAATGCACTCGGCAGCACTACGTCTGCTCCGAACAACACTCGTACACATCGAGGAGGACGGCTGCTGGCTCATCTGACCAACCTCAGCACAGCTCAACCAAACACACTCCTCCTCACATATAGGGAAAACAGGTAGTTTCATTAACACATTTGTCAAAACACTCATAGTGGTTGCCTGGTAACTAAGTGCCAACTTTGGCGCGCACCGATACCACTTCCGCCGACTTACTCTAAGGAATGGTATCGCCGCTACTACCGACGCCCCATTCGTGGGAGAAGTTGAGAATTTTCCCCCCAAAAGGGCATCGGTGGTACTCCAAAAATGGGACTTAGTCTCCAGAGCAACTACAAAAGTTCAACTTAGTCTCCAGAGCGAGATTTCCCCCCCTCTCTATCTTGTGCTCGCGCAGGGGCTTCCTTCCACTATCAACACCGTTAACCGCATCAAAACCACAAAAATCCAGCATGTCATGAATATAATTAACACTTGACTGCAGTTAAGCGTTAATTCCATCAACCAGAATACCTTGATATGGATGCAAAGCAAGCTCGGAAGCATTCGTGGCCATGTTGATCTGCTACTCCATGTTTACCACGCATTGCACGTGCTCTTCATTAAAAACCGGTTCCCAGTTTTGAGAATGTTTTCGGAATGGGACTGGACACCCTATGTCGGTTTACGGTATAGCCTCGTTCTCAGGCCGTTCCCGCCTCCAGTTTTTGATCGCTTGCATAAAAACGGAGGGGGAAGGCCTGGGAGAAAGAGTCACGTGCGTGATGTCAGGTAGACGTGAGGGTACACGTGAGGGAGGCGGTGCCCGATCGTTGTAATTCACTAACTTTGCGTTGATCAGCCTCGAGTCTACCAAACAACGAGCTGTATTGACGCTCTTTCTAATGTTACAGTCTCAAGTTCTTGGACAAGATATTACAAGAAGGACCTTGAGATTATTCGTCGGGCACCGCCCCCCCACCCTCACGTCTACCTGACATTCTCAAAACTGGGAACGAGGCTATTTACGGTACAGTATCAGTCTACCAATTTCAAATCTGTGTGGAATCGGAATGTAACCGTTCATTTGCCCTACTGAGTATGTGTGTCAGATAACATCTGGTAGGCGATCTGAACTGGTCAGACGTTCGGTAGGTTAAACCAGAAGTATGCACTACATCCTACTATACTACCGATGCACTTTGTGAGCGTGAATTGCTAAAGTTTGAGCTGGGTCTGGCCCTTGAGATTGAGATTACTTGTTGAATGACTTGTGTAGAAAGCGAGCACAGTTGATATAGTTGAGGTTAATCCGCAGTGTATGTGGGCAGCTGCGTTGCATTATAATGCTATGCCACTGTAGATATAGAAGTTTGTGTATGAAAGTAGTGAATAGGTGCTAGTATGGGAATGAGTTAGAAAGGGTAGGCGTATACTAGTCGGCTATGGAAGTAGGTGGGCATCAAGTGCAGGATAGGCGATACACCCTAGGCAAATATAAGCGCCGCAGGAAATTTTGATGTGAAGCCATACAAATGCACCACATTTTGAGGGGGTGAGGCCATACAAACGCGAAGCTTTTGGGAAATGAACATTGCCTTGAACTTTGGGTAAGCAGGATCCACTGTTATTGCAGTTCCGCCATCACATGTCTTGGGTCCAACCTCACAACCCAATACCACAACTGTCGGAGGCAAGTAGAACGATTACCTCGTGGCACATTGAAAACAGTCTTGTCCAGAATAACTGAATAACTGGCATGTTGAAACAGTCTAGTCCAGAATAACTGAATAACTGGCATGTTGAAACAGAATAACTAAATAACTGGCATGTAGAGTCTTGTCCAGAATAGCTAATAACTGGCACATTGAAAATAAATCTTGTCGAGAACAATAACTGATACAGTGCACTCATTGCAAGCATTACATACATTACACTTAATGCAACACAATGGAAAACTAGAAGTACTAAAGAAATTGATATAGAACTGCAGGCACAC
>CASBWJ010000048.1:17500-20000 GCA_949130485.1 Agelas oroides | reverse complement strand
AAGAAGTCGGGACTTTCTGCATGTATTAGCTCTAGAATTACTACGGTTATCCAAGTAGTAAGGAACCATCAAATAAACTATAACTGATTTAATGAGCCATTCGCAGTTTCACAGTATAGAAGCGTTTATACTTAGACATGCATGGCTTAGTCTTTGAGACAAGCATATGACTACTGGCAGGATCAACCAGGTAACTATCGTGTGGCAACTGCATTGCCCACGACCTCTGCTCTCAGGCAGAAAGCCGGTGCCCACACAGGTCACTCAAACTTTCTCACTTGCAAAGCCCTCGCTCACAACACCACCAATTCGAGCACAACAGCTGGCAAGAAGGCCGGCACTCGTGCTCGAGTCCATGTGAACCACCAAAGGTCCACAATTATCCACAATGGAGACGTTTCTTCCACGGTGCAACAGAACTGCAACTCCCAAAACTCTGCATTCCAAGACCAGTGGCCGGCAACTGGTACAACGGTTGGGCCACCAGAATTGTCTTCTTGCTGCTACCGAGCCAGCCGGGCAATGCTTCTGCTCCCTTCAAGCGCAGCACCCCAGTAATGCACTCGGCAGCACTACGTCTGCTCCGAACAACACTCGTACACATCGAGGAGGACGGCTGCTGGCTCATCTGACCAACCTCAGCACAGCTCAACCAAACACACTCCTCCTCACATATAGGGAAAACAGGTAGTTTCATTAACACATTTGTCAAAACACTCATAGTGGTTGCCTGGTAACTAAGTGCCAACTTTGGCGCGCACCGATACCACTTCCGCCGACTTACTCTAAGGAATGGTATCGCCGCTACTACCGACGCCCCATTCGTGGGAGAAGTTGAGAATTTTCCCCCCAAAAGGGCATCGGTGGTACTCCAAAAATGGGACTTAGTCTCCAGAGCAACTACAAAAGTTCAACTTAGTCTCCAGAGCGAGATTTCCCCCCCTCTCTATCTTGTGCTCGCGCAGGGGCTTCCTTCCACTATCAACACCGTTAACCGCATCAAAACCACAAAAATCCAGCATGTCATGAATATAATTAACACTTGACTGCAGTTAAGCGTTAATTCCATCAACCAGAATACCTTGATATGGATGCAAAGCAAGCTCGGAAGCATTCGTGGCCATGTTGATCTGCTACTCTCCATGTTTACCACGCATTGCACGTGCTCTTCATTAAAAACCGGTTCCCAGTTTTGAGAATGTTTTCGGAATGGGACTGGACACCCTATGTCGGTTTACGGTATAGCCTCGTTCTCAGGCCGTTCCCGCCTCCAGTTTTTGATCGCTTGCATAAAAACGGAGGGGGAAGGCCTGGGAGAAAGAGTCACGTGCGTGATGTCAGGTAGACGTGAGGGTACACGTGAGGGAGGCGGTGCCCGATCGTTGTAATTCACTAACTTTGCGTTGATCAGCCTCGAGTCTACCAAACAACGAGCTGTATTGACGCTCTTTCTAATGTTACAGTCTCAAGTTCTTGGACAAGATATTACAAGAAGGACCTTGAGATTATTCGTCGGGCACCGCCCCCCCACCCTCACGTCTACCTGACATTCTCAAAACTGGGAACGAGGCTATTTACGGTACAGTATCAGTCTACCAATTTCAAATCTGTGTGGAATCGGAATGTAACCGTTCATTTGCCCTACTGAGTATGTGTGTCAGATAACATCTGGTAGGCGATCTGAACTGGTCAGACGTTCGGTAGGTTAAACCAGAAGTATGCACTACATCCTACTATACTACCGATGCACTTTGTGAGCGTGAATTGCTAAAGTTTGAGCTGGGTCTGGCCCTTGAGATTGAGATTACTTGTTGAATGACTTGTGTAGAAAGCGAGCACAGTTGATATAGTTGAGGTTAATCCGCAGTGTATGTGGGCAGCTGCGTTGCATTATAATGCTATGCCACTGTAGATATAGAAGTTTGTGTATGAAAGTAGTGAATAGGTGCTAGTATGGGAATGAGTTAGAAAGGGTAGGCGTATACTAGTCGGCTATGGAAGTAGGTGGGCATCAAGTGCAGGATAGGCGATACACCCTAGGCAAATATAAGCGCCGCAGGAAATTTTGATGTGAAGCCATACAAATGCACCACATTTTGAGGGGGTGAGGCCATACAAACGCGAAGCTTTTGGGAAATGAACATTGCCTTGAACTTTGGGTAAGCAGGATCCACTGTTATTGCAGTTCCGCCATCACATGTCTTGGGTCCAACCTCACAACCCAATACCACAACTGTCGGAGGCAAGTAGAACGATTACCTCGTGGCACATTGAAAACAGTCTTGTCCAGAATAACTGAATAACTGGCATGTTGAAACAGTCTAGTCCAGAATAACTGAATAACTGGCATGTTGAAACAGAATAACTAAATAACTGGCATGTAGAGTCTTGTCCAGAATAGCTAATAACTGGCACATTGAAAATAAATCTTGTCGAGAACAATAACTGATACAGTGCACTCATTGCAAGCATTACATACATTACACTTAATGCAACACAA
>CASBWJ010000047.1:0-27694 GCA_949130485.1 Agelas oroides | reverse complement strand
GACTAGCCGATGCATAGCCTTGTTCCCAGGCTCTTGTGCGAGGGAGGAGGAAAGAGAGCCTGGTACACACTGTTCGTGCATGCGCAAAGTTCCCTTGGTAACCTGTATACTACTCCGCTACACTAAAATTACAGTCAATTCTGTTTATATGCTGAAAAGGAGAGCGACTACCCTCATCGCTCCTTCGATCATTGTCTACACAGAGCATGGTCAGTGATAGGCATCTTTTATACGGGAGAAGTCAGCATGCCTTGCAGAGATTAGTGTAACGGAACAGATTTTAAGGAAATTTCCAAATTCCCAGGGGGAGCTAAGCATGCACAAACAGTGTGTACCAGGCTGTTTTTTCCTCTGACCCTAGAGGCTGGGAACGAGGCTAGCTGATGCACTGTTTTTGCATATGAAATATCACATGGTTATTACTAGTTCTAGTGGTTCACCACTCAGGCGGGCTGGGAAAAAGGGTAGCTTGTACTCAAACGACTATTAATCTATTTCCACTACACTTGCACTATATCCATGTGTCTTCTTTCAGCTGCCTCTTCCATGGGAGTCCTCTGAAAGAGAAAAGAAACATTCACTCTAACATTGTGGGGTGAGCAGCGACAAATACAGAACAGCACTATTGGCTAGCAAGGTTTCACCAGTTCATTACCAGATCACAGTATACAGACCATGCATGTCTGTAGCTACTAGGATGCCAACAGTTATCCATCTTTAGGCTGAAACATTGACTTGACTTGTTGGCTGTGGTGGTCATGCATATTAGAATGCTTATTATCCATACCTATTGTCTGTAGCTGTATATGGGCCATTTGATAGGAAATGGGTCTTTGGGGTGATTTCTGGAAATTTGCACGTTTATGCACCAAATTATACTTTAGTGTTTAACAAAGAATGCTTGTTGAAATAACTTATCATTGCCAAGTTATATTATTCTTAAATGTACGAAAGACAACTTTCAGAATAACAGTTTAAAGTTTGACAAATGTTTGATGCTGGATGTGAGCATGTGTGCATATCATGTTCTGGTTCTCCTAGCTCAGCCATTTGCAATTGACTTGAGTACATTTAATCCTCAGGAAATTGACTGTTGAGCAAACATATTCACTTTCAAGCTCTTTTTGCGCTAGTTTCCTTGCACTGTCAAAATTAGGCATAAGAACATCTGGCTGGTCATACTCATTTAAAACACCTCTAGCAATCACAGTGCCAAGATCCGATTGATCTTCACTCCCAATGTCCACATCAGAATCTCTGCCATGACGGTAAGTGTTCCTGGGACCTCTAAAGCAAACCCATTAAATATTCCTCATCCTATTCAGTGAATGCAGCGAAGAATCACATGCTAGAATGCTTATGTAATCACTAGTAGTATAGCTACATAGGTATATTATCTAGGATAGTTATAGCTCGTAACAGCTGTATAAAACATGTAAAGTGGTGACTGTGGTGACTGAACTTTAAACTAATACCAACAAGAGTAGCTATTGTTTATTAAAAGCGAGTCCCGATTCTACTGAGTGCCATTGGCTCATCCACTTACTCTCTCCTCAGCGATCTTCTCGCGCCCAGGCTCACCCAAGGACAAGTCCTTGGCCAAAAAAATCGCCAACGTCCTTAAAGGTCACTACGAACCAAAAAGGGCTGTTATAGCCGAAAGATTTCATTTTCATCAACGGGATCAAGCAGTGGGAGTGTCTATCGCTGACTTTGATGCCACTCTACGAAGGTTAGCGACTCACTATCATGATATGTGGGTGTATCAATGAAGCCATCATAGAGTACAATATTCATGTACCTTAGGCGGTGCCTTTGAAGCCAGGGTACATCCATGTACCCTATGGTACATGAGGCTTCATGGCAACTATGGTCACTGACAAAACTAGTTTTCACAGCAAAATTTTACTGCACTAAAATTACAATAACAAGTTATTTTCCAAGCTCAAAAGTTGGTAACGGATAACCTCTTCATTTATGAGAAAACAACTGAGAAGCCACTGAAAGTTCAATCAATGTTGCTATTTTATCTTAACCCTTTAAACCCTATAGTACACTTTTGATAACGTCATACTGCGCACTGCGCAGAAAAGATAGTCTGCGCGCTGGCGCGCAGGTTCTGCGTCAGCAGAAAGGATGGGACAGGGGGAGGTGGGTGGGGTCACCCGCAGGGTGCTGTGCACATGGCAGCTGCTAGGCTTGGCTGCAAAATTACCGTGGTTGGCACCGGGTGGGCCAACTCTTGGCCTGGCTGCATGAGCAGGCTTAGAAAATGCTACTCTCACCCTTCAGGGGGTTCATTTCCGGCAGGGAAGGCTTCTTGGGCTCTAAGCGGGTGTTTGCCAATCGAGAGTGCTGACCATTGCATGCTCGTTAATGAGGGGGCGTGGTTAAGGTCACGTGTCTGCTTGCTAAAGCTGGAAGTGGAGTTGGGCTCAGTTTTGGAGTCAGAGTCTTGACAGAAATGGATATACGGTGCGTTAAAGGCATGTTTAGGCTAAAACTAATCTCCAGTGAAAAAAATTCAGTGTTTAAAGGTCTAATGGTCCGTGTGAAGGCCCAAATCTGGGGGGAATAGTTTGTGTGGCTGAAGTGCATTTGAACCCTAAGCCTTTGTCTGACCCTGCCTGAGTTGTAACCCGCTCCAAGTGAGCCATTAGTCTCATTATGGGCTATGAATCTCATTAACAAGCAGTTGGATACAGTTTGGCACATTGGGACTGGTTATGAATATCATTACAGCCTTGCAGAGACCAGCAGTGGCCAACTCAGTATTCTAAGCCCTTACTCGACACTGTCCGGTTGTAGTGGTCAACAGAGCACTCATGAATATCATTAAATGCTGCCTTTTGTTTTGACTCACTTAACTGCTAATAGTCCGTGGGAAGGCCGAAATCTGGGGGGAATAGTTTGTGTGGCTGAAGTGCATTTGAACCCTAAGCCTTTGTCTGACCCTGCCTGAGTTGTAACCCGCTCCAATTGAGCCATTAGTCTCATTATGGGCTATGAATCTCATTAACAAGCAGTTGGATACAGTTTGGCACATTGGGACTGGTTATGAATATTATTACAACCTTGCAGAGACCAGCAGTGGCCAACTCAGTATTCTAAGCCCTTACTCGACACTGTCCGGTTGTAGTGGTCAACAGAGCCCTCATGAATATCATTAAATGCTGCCTTTTGTTTTGACTCACTTAACTGTTAACAGTTAGAATACTGCGCAGTATGACGTTATCAGAAGTGTACTATAGGGTTTAAAGGGTTAAATGAAGAGAATAGTATACATAGTACATAATCACTTCAATACCACACTCTACACTTCCTATAATTGTGCATGATCCATTGTGGAAATGTAAATTATGGTACAAAACAGGATAGTACTTGCAAGAAAATGAGTGAAAACTTTGCTGTATAGGTGACACGAGGGTTCTCAAACTGGAAAAATGCAACAATAAGCTTCAGGGATCACAAGAAGAGTGCTTGCATCATGAAGCAGTCGAAGTCATGATAACTCTCCCTTCAACTACTCGTGACATAGGCGAGCAACTCTCTCAACAACATGCTGCCCAGAAGCTGAGGAACAGACAAGCACTGTACCAGATACTATCATCCATCAAGTTCCTGTGCAGGCAAGGGATAGCACTGAGAGGAGATGGTGATGAATCTGATGGCGAATGAAAGCAGAGGAAGATCCCGACCTTGCCCAATGGATGACCAGGAAAGAGAATGTCTACACAAGCCCTGACATCCAAAATGAAGTGATCAAAGTGATGGGCCATACTACGAGAAATCACCTCAGAGTGTCAGGACTCTCCCTTCATAACAGTCATGGCTGATGAAACTACTGATAGTTCCAACAAGGAGCAAGTTACTATAGACCTTATGCAATACCTCACGTAATTAAACGTAAAACGGAAAGTGGATGGAATCCGGATACTATGCCGCCATTTTGAGTGGCAAGGAAAACCGCGGTCTATGGAGCTTAAGTACAGCAAAGCACTTTGCGAGCTCGCTGCGTCAACGAAGCATGCAGGTAAGCTTATTCGCTTCGGTGAGCGTTAGGTCCTGTTGAGGCCTTGTACATTCTGGGTGTAAACGTGAAATCACGTACTGCGCTGGTGAGAAAGGAGCTCGCAAACTGCTCCGCTGTACTTAAGCTCCATTGACCGCGGTCATTTAGTATCCGGATTTCCGTCTACTGTCTGTTTCACGTTTGTTTACGTGAGGTGATGACGTCAATTGCATAAGGTCTATAGTGATACGCCATGTTTGTGTGGATCTTGAAGTCCACAAGGAATTTGTGGGACTGTATCAGGTCCCCTGTATTGATGCAGATACCCTCACAACAACAATCAAAGATGTCCTTATTTGGATGAATCTGTCTTTTGACAAGCTACGAGGACAGTGCTACGATGGTGCAAGTGCTATGAGCAGTGCCAAATGTGGAGTAGCTAAGCAAATCCGTGACCTTGAACCCCGGGCAGTGTACACACACTGCTATGGCCATGCCTTGAATCTGGCTGCAGCTGACACCTTGAAACAGTGCAAAGTGATGAAGGATGCTCTGGACACAACAAGAGAGATAACTAAGTTAATCAAGTACTCCCCACATAGAGGGGGCATTTTCCAGCACCTCAAAGAAACTTTAGCTACAGAAAGCACTGCAGGCATCAGGATCCTCTGCCCAACAAGATGGACAGTGCATGCTGAGTCCATAAAAAGCATCATTGAGAACTACAAAACACTTGAGAGCACTTAGGAAGAAGCCATCACAGCAAGCAATGATACAGAGACCAAGGCCAGGGTGTTGCAGCACAGATGAGGAACTTCACATTCTTTTTTGGGTTGCTACTGGGTGAACTTGTCCTCAGACACACAGGCAATCTCAGCAGGACACTACAGCATGTATCAATGTCAGCAGCTGAGGGTCAGAAAGTTGCTGCAATGACGGTCACAACACTCAAGTCCATTCGCAATGATGCCAGTTTTGATCAATTGTGGGAGGTAGTCTGCAAGAAGGCAGAATTACTTGGTGTAAATGACCCTCAGTTACCACGGCAAAGAAAGCTTCCTCGCAGGTATGATGATGGCTTGTCTAGAGGTGATTTCACAGCAACCCCAAAGATGCACTTCAAGCTGTGTTACTTGGAAGCTATTGATTTGATAGTCAATTGTGTTGAGGAGAGATTCAATCAGCCAGGCTATCAAATTTATCGCGTGCTGGAGACTCTACTGCTCAAAGCCTGCATGCAGGAAGAGCTGGAAGAAAGCCTTGAAGCTGTTTGCATGTTCTATAAGGATGACTTTCAGATGGACCTCCTTCGTAGTCAGCTACAAACTTTTGCTGTGCATTTCCAGGAGGTCATGGTTAAGGAATCAGCTACAACAGGGAATTTCTCCATCTTCGATGTAAAGAAATATTTCCTCTCTCTTTCTCATGGTCAATCCTCACTTCTGTCACAGGTCAGACGGCTACTGCAGCTGATTCTTATCATGCCTGCAACTAATGCCACATCTGAGAGGTCGTTTAGTTCTCTTCACCGCCTCAAGAATTACCTGTGGACAACAATGGGACAAGAGAGACTTAATCATTTGATGATGCATGTACATAAGGAGAAGACTGATAAGCTAGATTTGAAATTTGTACTGAACGAATTTGTTGGGCAGTCGGAACACCGTTCTGGCATCCTTGCAAAGTATTAGCACTTTTATTATCAAAGTAGAGAAGGCACATTGCTGCAAAACGGCCAGTCTGTGGGGCGTAGCTTTACTTAAGCTTTAGTCTCGTTCCCAGACGATTCTGGGAATGAGACTATCTACCGCCTATTGTAAGCAATTTGCGTTCACGTGCACCAGCTCAGTAACCCAACTCTCCACTGTCTTTGCATCTCATCCTACTTCATGCACAGCTTTACCACAGAAGGCTTCTTCCATAAAATCAGAGCATTCTTTCGACAAGCATTAGCATTAGACACTCCCAGACGATTCTGGGAATGAGGCTATCTACCGCCTATTGTAAGCAAGTTTGCGTTCATGTGAAGTGAAGAATTGAAGTGTGAAGTAACAGAAACACTGAAGGAAAATATTCCTTCAATTTCTTTGCCACCAAAAATGACCTCAGGAGCGATCTCAGAGCATCTAATTTTTTAAATTTTCCTATAGGAGGGCATGCCCCCAGACCCCCCTAGCTATTGTATGCTTATGCACGCAACCTGCCATGTTTTGGCCTCACCACCTTCCAATAGCCTGCTACGGCCCTGCTTTAGTAGTTACCTCTTAAATAACCTAATGTATATTGCCTGGACATGCAATTAACACCATAATTTCAATGGCATAAAAATTTCATTTGTAGCGTAGGGTACTTGAGTGGTATAGAAACACAGCCTGATAATTGCAATGTTATAAACTTCTGGCTTCATAACTTACTCTATGTCTGTCTCAAATACATCTTAGCACACACATCACAACAAGTGTTTGGGTTTGGACCAGGCTTTGAACAGGTAGGGTCAAATAGTGTAGTAGCCACTGTCGACGACATCCAGTGTCATTCTCCAAGTACCTCCTCACAGCTATTACCTCTTCATCTCTTGTGCTTGTTGGCTGTTTCTTTACTGGACAATTGGAAGCCTTCCAGAACACTGCGTCCTCCTCGGCCACTCTCCTGGAAATAATCATCTATGCTCTGGGGTGCTCCATAATGGTAAATAGTGTTCACATCTTTCAGATTCACTCCCATTCCAAGAGCTGTTGTGGCAAAAACCACTCTTACAACACCATTTGGGTCAGTTAAACTTTTTAAGATTACATCTTTGTTGTGATCAGGAGTTCCAGAATGGAACATGCCGAACAAATGATTGTCACTGATTTGTTGGGCTCCAGATGGGTAGTATGAGCTGTCTCCCAACTCAAAATGAAAATGTGCATAAATATCTGTGCACATGTTCATTGTTCGGCAATAAATGATGACGTGGAGCTCTATTCTGGTGATCTTTTAGTGAGGACAGCACTGGTTTCATGTCGGTCTCAATGTCTGAACGCTGGTAAACTTCATAGAAGATTTTAGGTCAGTCTGGAGATTTGTAAACGTACTCATAATCCACCATGTTAAGGCTCTGTATCACTTCCTCTCGAATATTTCTAGTGACTGTTGCAGTACAGGCAAGATATGGCACACCTGAAGGAACGAGTGCTCTTACTTCATGTAGACGACCATATGCAGGCCAAAAATCCTTGCTCCTGCATGAGATTACACGTGAAATGAAAGAAGGCAAGGATTATATCCATGCATGGCATGAAATTAATCAGTTGAATTGGCTAGGACAACCTTTTAACAGGAAGATATGGTTCATTGTTCATACTGGCTACACATGTACATAATAATTTAGACAAGCATGGAATTCTTGTGCGTATACGCATGCATAAACTGCACTTACCATTTCGACACACAATGAGCCTCATCCACGATGACAGCGACGATTCTGTCAGATATAGTCTAACTGGGTTCTCAATTGCCTCTCTCCACCTGGATCCTACTAAAGCCTCTGGTGCACAAAATAGCAAACTGCACTTGCCCAAATCATCTTCAGTAGCCAATAACTCTTGTTTCACACCGACTCCATAGGAGATAATAGAAGCATCCACTCCCCTCCGTCTCAAGCTCAATACTTGATCCACCATCAACGAAATCAGCGGGGATATCACCAGAACAACACTACAAGATAGATAGATAGATAAAATTTTATTTTGTTAGCGCAGGAATGCAGTATCCACAGAACACAGGGTGGCTTTTCGTACTGGTCCTGCCACAACAAAACAAACAACTACACATGTACACTGTACACTGTAAAGAATATAAAGTTCGTATCTGAAACAATAAAACAGTACTAACTAATCACTGATGACTACGTTTTTCAGTGCTGACAGAAATGCATTCTTTGTTGTTGTGCTTTTAACACAGTCTGGAAGGTGATTGTATAGGGAGGCTCCTTGGAATTCGAAGGATGAGCGGTACATATTTGTCTTAGGGCAACGGTGGAGAGCTAGTCGCATTGACCCACGAGACTTGGGTTGATTTTCGTGGATACTTCTACTAAGTACAAACTTAGAGTTGAGGTATAAAGGGCCAGTCCTATGTAGACATCTATGTACTTGAAGCATCATTGCGTTATGTCTCCTTGTCTTCAGGGTGGTCCATCGTAATGTCTTCCGAGACTCCTCACTAGGAGTAAGAGGTGGCTTTCTCAAGATCACACGCAGGGCATAGTTCTGGATCCTTTCTATTTTGTTAGACAAGACAGTTCCACACGACCCCCATACTACACTACAGTAGTCTAGTTGGGGTAGGACAAAAGCTAGGTAAAGTAGCTTGCGGGCTTTACATGGTAGATGATAGCAACTCTTTCTGATTTGAGCCAGCTTGCCCATACATTGAGGCCATACCAAATTGATTTTATGTTTCACGGATTGCTTAGGTCAGAAACATGACCCGGTAGGCAGGCAAAAAAATAAAAATAAAAATGACAAAACTTCTCATAAATTTAATTAGATGCCACTCAGCCACACAAACTGCTCGCCATCCTCCATTCTTCCCATGTGGTGAGTACTTAGCCTCGTTACCAGGCCTTCGCGCGTTCGTCGCTAGCAGTACGATAATTCGTAATGCTAGCGACGAACGCGCGCGAAGGCCTGGGAACAAGGCCAGTGAGTATTGGATTACGCGTACATATTAATTGCATTTTTACATTTTTTTTCAATTTTCAGAAAAAAAGACCCGGCCGGATCCGTGAAACATAAGATCAATTTGGTATGGCCTGATGGTGTAGGTTATGTATGTGGGGCTTCCATGAGAGTTCATTGTCAACCTCAATTCCAAGATAGCGTACCGAGTCCCTCTTCTGTAGGGGAGTGCCTTCCAGACACACTTCAACTGAATTTGCTATACTGGATTTAACATGCGCTGTATTCACCTGATTGACTGTCAACTCGTCCTAACTTACAATCCATTACGAAAGGTAACACCTCGTAGCACACCGACTTTCCAAACGGGAGGCTGTCTTTTCACCCAATCCCATGTGGTACCGCCCTAATTGGTCATGTGACTTCCGGTGCAACTTAGCCTGCAGTACAGTGAAGTCGGGCGAGTTCACTAGCGCTCTTGTCAGTTGCCTACGTCAGTCTCGCGGTGGACCTAGGCTAGACTCTTGCAGCATGGAACTAACTAGATGACCTCTTTCAGCGTTAGTACATGACGTTATAATTATGTTCTTTACTAAAGTAGCCTGCCTTACTTGTTTTACTGGTTATGTTTTACTGTAAGTTGTTCAGCTGAAATTCAACCATGCAAGTTGATGCAAAACAGAACTGATTGTAAAATTTGACCATGAATACTTACAAAAAAATAACATCATACCCAGGCCTTCTAATCATGTGCTACTTTCTTGCAGTATGCCTGACAAGCACTGGAGTAAGAACGACTGAGGCTAACAAAAATTGACTAGGTACAAAAATGACTACATACGACACGACAGCATTGAGTTCTTGCATGTAAGCATCATATATTAGGTCTTCACATGGGAGGATACGACAGGCACATCTTGACTGAAGCTTCTACACTTCTCAATCTGCAAAGAGAAATATAGAAAAGTTCCCTATCAACTCCGTCTCATACCCAGACTATTTTTCGGCACGCGGAGGGAAAAAAGTCTGGTCAATGGCCTATTCCATTTTTGATCCAAGCGCCATGATGGTGGCGCTCCAATCACATTGCTTCATGCGAATGACGTCACATACTGCAATAACTAATTTTAAGAAGGCTAGGCGGTTGAAGCACTATCAGGAGACTAAGCCAGGCAGAACCAGAGAATGGACTAGCGAAGGAATGCCAGGACTTCTGTGAACGGCGGTGTGCGTTTCTGAGCTTGACAACTGGCAGTGTGAAGTTCCTGAGCTTTAAATGTCAATAAGATTGTCCTGGCTTTCTGACGTTAGTCTTGTGAATCTCCGTTTCTTGGCGTTCGGAAGCTCCGAGAAGGATGATCCCTGCAACGAGCTGTCTCTTTTGAGTTCTTTCATAGTTTCAAGCTTTGTGTGACGTCACGTAATGCATTTTTAAAGACGTTGCGTCACCGTTTATGCTTCTGTCTGCATTTTACTTTCACTGGCTCTTACACTTTTAAAAACACTTGTGTGATTTGTTGAGGACAAAGACACACTTTAGCACAAAGGCACACCCAGTCACCCACTATCAGTGCTATGAAATCCTCCCTTTCCTTCTTGCCACACTCACAATCTACCAGGTTTGAAGAGCAGACAAAAGTGGCCAGATGTGGTAAGAAGTCTCTTCTATTCATACACAAGAGACTTCTTACCACATCTGGCCACTTTCAGGAGTCAATACTTGTCCCTATCCCAGTATATCCAATAAGCTACCCTCTCTCATTTATACTAAAGTAAAACATCACTAAATCTATAAGCTGCCTTACCTGTTGAGGAGAACAC
The DNA here is from genome assembly GCA_949130485.1 of Agelas oroides. Lineage (NCBI taxonomy): Eukaryota > Metazoa > Porifera > Demospongiae > Agelasida > Agelasidae > Agelas > Agelas oroides. The sequence goes on along the minus strand of CASBWJ010000047.1, from coordinate 17,197 downwards.
GCTGCTCCTGCCGTTCGCAAGCGCAGTGTCCAACACATTTTGCCTTTATCAATGACCTTTCGTCCTGGAGGCCTATCACGTGATCCGCATGGGATTGGGTGAAAAGACAGCCTCCCGTTTGCCGGTCGGTAGCCATACGAAGTATTACGAACACGTCCTTGCCATTGCAAACGGCCATAATGGAGGCTACCTGCTCCGTCTTGAGAGTCATATTCGGGGTACCGAGCCGCTTCAGGGCATACGAGAGACCGCGGTCGAAGTTGAACTCCATCGTTGACAATCGTTGTATACGGAATGTAACAGCACTAGTAGAGGAAGTTATCGATGTTCGGACACCAGCGATAATCGGACGCTCGTACACGGATACTAAGCCACGCAGATACTGGGTTATGCCACTGAAAGGAAGGTGGCGTCCACCGTATCCGGCGACTGAAAAATGGAGCTCGATCGTCAATCCCCGCTTGTGCAAGGGGTGATTAACGTACAATTTCGGACCATACGATAATCGGATGAAGTAATGTGTTTTTGGACGCCGCTTCCTGCTCCCTTTCTGAAGCAACTCTCGGCAAGATTTCAGCACTGTTGGCAAGCTGCAAGACCTTGCTGCTGCACGCCTGATATTCGTCCCCATAGCTGCCTTGGGCGCGGAGGGGTGTTGCCGAAAATTGAGTGGGTTGCTCCATCAATGATCGGACAGTGGATTTACGTATTTTTTCGCCGTGGACACCCCCAGTTATGCAATACGCAAACAATACTAGTATCATTGGAATCCACAGGTCCTTACCAACGTAACGGTGCAAGTCTCGTCTTAATGCGTTGTGTGGTTCTCGAGATACGATCGTTCTTGATTCATGTACTTCAGAAATTTAGTTTCTTGTAACTAGGCCCGTATGAAGGCGAAAAAACAATTGTATCTCGAGAACCACGCAACCCATAAAGATGAGACTTGCACCATTACGTTGGTAAGGACCTGTGGATTCTAATGATACTAGTATTGTTTGCCTATTGCATAGCTGGGGGTGTCCACGGCATAAATCCACTGTCCGATCATTGATGGAGCAACCCACTCAATTTTCGGCAACACCCCTCAGCGCCCAAGGCAGCTACGGGGACGAATATCAGGCGTGCAGCAGCAGGGTCTTGCAGCTTGCCAACAGTGCTGAAATCTTGCCGAGAGTTGCTTCAGAAAGGGAGCGGGAAGCGACGTCCGAAAACACATTATCTCGTCCGATTATCGTATGGTCCGAAATTGTACGTTAATCGCCCCTTGCACAAGCGGAGATTGACGATCGAGCTCCATTTTTCAGTCGCCGGATACGGTGGACTCCACCTTCCTTTCAGTGGCATAACCCAGTATCTGCGTGGCTTAGTCTTTGTGTACGAGCGTCCGATTATCGCTGGTGTCCGAACATCCATAACTTCCTCTATACGTTACACGTCAAGGTTATGCGAATATAACACGATAGTTCACGATTTCCCAATATTTCTGGGAAATTAAGCGCATGCGCAAACAGTCTCTCTTTCTCCCCGCCCACCGAGAGCCTGGGTACGGTACCAACGTGTAGACTTCCGGAATTTTACATACATTGACGTAATGCCAAATTGACGCCGGAAGTGCATCATGGCGAACATTGAGCGGTTGGTGTTTTCTGCCGTCCATTTATAAACTTCGTCAGTGCAGGTATGCTTCTATGTATTTATAATGATTTTTAAAGGTTTCTAGGGTCCTAAAGTTTAACTGTGTGCTTTCAACTAGGCGTTTATGTATGGTGAGCTTTAATAAGAAGAAGGGTAGCTACGGCATATTTGCCTCTGGGTTGCTCAAAGTTAGCGGTGGACACAGAATTAATGGGGGCTGGAATGTAGCATAGGCATCACTAAACTATTGTAGAAAGTATGGAAGCAACAACTGTTGGTTACAGCAAATGGCACTCGAGAGAATGTTGCAGGGTCAGTGTGGTGAATGTAACTCAATGCACACTAGAGCTCAGACTATTGCTCATTTACCTCTTTTGGTGATGGATTATGCTAATACAACTGGTTGCCTTTCTTTTTACTGTCATTGCATGATCCATAGGGTGCATGTAATTTGAGATGATGATGCTTCTGTTCAACAGTGAAAGCCATTGAGGAATTGTTTGTAGTGGCAAGGTTGGTATTTATGTGTGCACACTTTCAGTAGCTTATCTATGCAACAAAATGTGTCTTTTTTTGGTGTTTTTTTATGTGGAGCCATTGAGTGAAAGTTAGGTTTATTTACATTCCGTAAATAGAGGCACAAATTCATTCCCAGACTGACATATTCTTGGACCTACAAGTGGATCCCCAGTACTAGAAAATCAAAGCACAGTAAGTGTTGCACTAGATGTTCAGGAACAAGGTACAGTAGCACTCGTGATAGTTTTCAATACCGGAGACTACAGTACTAGGCAGAGAGAAAATGATATATTTCTCAGACACAATCAAATTTCGAACATACAGTGGCTAGTTGATTTTTTGGGATGTATCAACATTTGCACAGTATTTGCCTCCATGCTTTTGTGTATTGGCCGTTAGCCCACCCAAATCTAAAGATTGCTTTTGACTTGAGTTTTGGGTAGCGCACCTATCCTATGATTCTTACCTCTGTTGGATCTCTGTGGCGAAATGTGTCCGAAAATCAGTGGGTCCCTCTAAATACATGTCTGGGAAACAGCCTTCCCTTGGAATTGTGTATGAATCAAATTTCGGTTATTGTATTTACACTACACAGAGCACAAGGACCACTAGGCCCTTCATGATGAAGTCATCAATGACGCATGCCCTAGAACAGAATAAATATTGTGTTAATTGATTAGAATATTATAGTGTGAGTTTCTTTGTTTTGGCAGCATGCTCTTGCATACATGTGTACACTGATAGTGCTATCTATGATACAATGTACCACATTTGTACTGCAGGTTGAAGCATTACAATATTATCATTTGTATTATCATTTTTCAGCTACTACATGTAGGGACTCCAAATTTTTCGCAGTGCATACAATCTTCAGACCTTGTCCTGCTAGAAAATATCTTCAGAATCCAGCTGCAAGATGGTTACAGGAAATAGCACCACTCAGGACTAGATAGGTCCGCACAAAATTTTATAACTTAGCATAGGAACGTTCTGCAGCTTCCGGAATTGCACCAATCGCGAGATTTATTAGGGCGAGCCTGAGCGAGCCCCACACTAGCGAGTCGAACGGTGGATTTTTCATATATATACTACATTCTAGAGAATGCAACGCATTGTGGGGCGAGCCTGAGCGAGAGATTGAAGTCTGTTGTAGGCTTTCTTCAACTGTTGAAGACGGTGCTCTTTCTTTGAGTTTGCGAAGAACGCGGCCATTTGCACAGTATCAGGACTCGGTAATTGGAGAGAGGATTAAAGTGTACGCGAACTGTGAACTATTATAGATTTAATCCCCAGGAGGTAAGCCTGGGGACGAGGCTAATGGTTGGCGCATGCGCGTGATGCAATGCAGGTGAGATTGTCCTCGGCGTTTCTTCGGCTCTGGCTCTTGATCTATACATTCTCTTGTGTTGTTTCTGCTTGATCCATCGTTTTGATTTGCTGTGTTGGTGTCATACAAAACGTAACCACCTCACACCAGTTCACTTTCATTCATTCATATAGCTAGCTAGACACCCTTGGGCATGTGTACACACACAGCACATAAAAAGCACATACACGTCAAACACACAAATAAAACAAAGTTCACAAAACAATGAGGAAAGTTCTGTAGAAGCTGCACCGTCGGCAATGACCACCAGAGAGGCTACCCATCCCACCATGACAAGATGGCTGCCATAGGCATAGTAAAGTCACGAGATTTGAAACACCACGATACAGACCACTTGCCACGTACATGTGACCACCTAGCATTAGAGCTTCCAACAGAGCCACAGTCCACAGCACTGTCGGCAACCCATCCCATATGACTCAGCGGACAGTCGAGAGAGCCCAGAGACGAACCACGTGTGACCATCTACCAGTGACCGAAGACCGCTTCACAACAGACGAAACACCACACCAGGACAAAAAGACGGCGGACATACACAGAAATCAGTTTTCATCTTGAGCTAAGGTAGGGGAAGACACCTTAGATGAGACAGCTCCATGCCATTTATCACAAGGTTCAAACGCGTTGTTCAAAGTTCATTCATCTGTAACACGCCCAGTACGAGCAGACAGAGTACAACAGCAAACCAGTATAGCTACATGCAGACACATATAATTAGTCCATTAACAGTCTGCACTCTGGGGCTGTCACGTCGAGAGGAAAAACAGAGGATCTGATGAATGGCAATATGAACTGTGGCATGGCCACCACAGACAAGACAGCATTGCATCCACCATCACCCTGGACCACGTATGTAAAAGGTGATCCATTGGCCACTCATTCTGTCCAACAAGGAAGGGGGACACACAGAGCAGACTGAAGGGGTCTTTGTCAATGGCTCTGCCCAACTTCCTGGAATTGATAAACCTGGTCAGAGTCTTATTTCACACCCTCGGGACCAATTCAGTCTTGGTATGCTAAAACTTGTTGCTGGAGCTGCCACCTCCATTGTCACAACTTATCCAGAGCTGCCACCTCTTTCGTCTGGCCACATGGTCGCCGTTAGAAGCAGCTCCCTTGATTTTTACCAGCTTCAACGCAGACAGACGACAAGGGTACTAGCACTCATTACCACCCTTGGCCGTTCACCCATAGTGCTTGGGATGGGTAACCACTGGCGCAAATCAACAAGAACTGCCCTCATAGGCAACTGCGTTTAGGTCTCAGGTTATATGGTTGGCGCATGCGCGTGATGCCCTGCGTACACGTACCAACCGCACGCTTACACGAAATCACCATTCTACTCACTACTGTGGGGCTCGCTCAGGCTCGCCCCAATTATCCGTCGGTCGTCGTTCCGTTAATGCAAGTTGACACTCTTTTAACCCGAAACATTGCGCACGCCGAGTACAGGTGCGGACAGAATATCGACGTGGTCAAAGTAGATTGTGCGAATACTCTATGGAGTGCACAAGTTTAGGGTCCAACTTCAGAGCTCTAACCCAGAGTTCTCCAGCATTTTAGACACAGGTTTTTTCAGAGCTCTAACCCAGAGTTCTTCTAGCCTCGTTCCCAGGCTCTCCCCTCGCCCCGACGAAAAGTAAAAAAGGAGAGGGAGAGCCTGGGACCGATTCGCACGTGATATCGCGGCACGTAGACGTCACAGCAATAATTACAAAAGTTGTGACGCAATTATGCAGCCACGTGATTGGCTGACTCGAACAGCTACGATATTACTACTGAAACAAGTGAGCGATGACTGCGTCGGTGAGACCTCGGCACGGCTCAAACAGCAGCGACGGCGGAGAAGTACCGGGTACGTAGGTAAGACTTTGGCTATTTACTGTTACCCGATGTTCTGCTTTATAAAATTGCTACGAGGCTATGAACAAAGACTTGAGTTGGCTAGCGCTACACTCTGGCGTACAAAACACTACAATAAACGAGTTGTAGTAACAAAATCTTGAGCTGACAGTACTTCGCGGCTACTTCGCGGTCTTCACGTGAGTGACGTTTCAGGTTATTTAATGGTTAGTGCAAAGTCGTCGTGCCGCGATATCACGTGCGAATCGGTCCCAGGCTCTCCCCCTCCATTCTATTTCGTCGGGGCGAGGGGAGAGCCTGGGAACGAGGCTAGAGTTCTTCAGCGTTTAAGACACAAGTTTCTTGAACATGGATACTCAGAGCAGTTCTACAAGAGGTCTCAAATCAGCGCAGGAGCAAGAAGATCGGCGATGGCGCAGAAACGAAAGAGAGAGAGCTCGACGTGCTGCAGAGACAGCGGAACAAAGGAGCGAAAGGTTGAGAAAGCGGAGGGTGAGGGATCGTGCAAGGCACGCTGCTCAAACTGCAAGTGAAAAACAAGCTACTTCACAGCGGAAAAAGTGCCCGTGACGGCGAAGAATGGCAGCTGAGACCCCTGAGGAGAGAGAAGCGAGGTTACAGCGGATGAGAGGTAGACTGGCAGCTGAAACCCATATTTCCTCTTATGCAGTTCATAAAACTACATGTATTTCATTCATATCTGTCCTTTCCATATCAAAGAGAGACTGGATTCATTGATACTGAAAGAACACCATAGAGCTCCTGATATGAGTAAACTCTTGCTTCCATCCCACACTGGTTTATTGTTTTTGGATATGGATGTTGCCATCTCTATACGCATCCTATCAAAACTTACGTTTTTTGTGCAACAACATTGAAGCATACCAGTTCCGAAGTACATAACTAACTTTAGCCTCATTCCAAAGCTTAAGCCTGGGAACGAAGCTAAACACTTAGTATAGACCTTCGGTACGTGTGCAGAGGCCGTGTCACATGATGCACATGCACATAATCTGATTCCCAGGTGCAAGATGGGGCTGCTACCAATTACAGCACGGTTTGGGGCTGCTTTCCATACAACACAGTTTTCTAGAGAGGAACTGCTGACGAACGTACCCGACACCTGATCAAAGGAGGTTTCAGACTGAACAGTGCACAACAATACTTACAGAGTTGTGATTTAATGTGTGTACCTACTATTACCCAACTGGTATGCTACCGTTCGCTCAGGCTCGCCCCAAGATGCCATGCATCTACACTAGTTAGTAGTTATTCTGCGTTTAGATATTCGTGCATATTGCTATAACAGTTCCTGAGATACAACAAGTGCGTGTACAAAGTTGAACTTTACATATTTCCATAAAATTTACCGTTGTAACGTGCAAGTAAATTTGAATGTGTACGTATGGACTTCCGGTACGTTGGCGATCTGACTGGAAACCGGGATTCACTAAGTTCACCCAACTCCATGTGGTGACGTCATAAACTATAATGAGCGCATTGCGCGCGCAGAGCGCCATAGTACTGGATCAGAGTCTCGCAACCCACACCTCCCTGCGAAGGCTAATGACTTGTAGCACATGTAGCTAGCATTATATAACCCCTCAAGTTAAGTTTGAGTTGCTGGAGGGCATGCATCAACAAAACACCAGTTGGACAAGACATCAGGTAGTCTGTATTGTGTTCAAAGAGATTGTGCAACTTAATGTTATGGCAATCAAATTGTAAAAAAAAACCAACAGGTTCAGAATACTGTGCTCAGGCTAGTCCCTAGGTTGTGAGCTAACCTGTTACCTACTAAGACCAAGAGTTTATTACAGTGTAAGACCAAGGGGTAGTCACTTACATGCCGCCTATTCAAGTGCTTGCGACCGGGATCAAGGCTTTTGATCAGCAAAAAGTGTGCTACATTGCTTGATCGTTCCCTTCTGAAGCTCTTGAGTGCTTGATTTTCAAAGGGTCAAAGGTCAAATTGCAGCCGTGTGTTCTTGATCCATTGACTTTAGCAGTTCTTGATCCCTTGATCGGCCCCCAAGAGGGGCTTTGATCGCTTGATTCAATTTTGATCCCAGTTGCAAACGCTTCTGATATATAAGTGACTACCCCTTGTAAGACTAAGGTCCCAGTTAGACAAAACTTTCGAAAGACATCGAATTCATGTGACGCCACCTTATAGTGCCTTAGCTGCTGGTGGTTCAAACAGATTCAAAACTTTCGAAACCGATAAAATTCATCCAGAGCAGAAACTGCAAGCAGAATATTAAAAGTTGGATAGAAACCAGGATAAGTGTCTTAGCATCAGGCTTATGCTAGTTTGTCTGTGAAGCAATTTGACACACACTGTACCCCAAACAAGAACATAGTCATGGAAACTGGAGGCAGAGAGGCTTTTGTGATAGGGAGGAGCAAAGGTAAACTTAAAGAAGATAAATGTTCTTCCAGAGCATGGCAATGAGACTACTTTGAGAGTACACTTCGACGTACAGATTGCACTGTGCTCGCCTCGTGGAGAGGTGAGCAACTGGGCATAAAAATTTACTCACTACTGGATCTCCAACATAGCAGTGCCTGTTTTAATAATGCCGGATCACCCCTCCTTCTCATCTCAGCGATCATCGTGTTTTCCAGTCATTCCCAGCATTGTAGTCCTCACAACTGTACTAGAATTCTGATGTTGATGATCTCTACTGTAAGTGTAAGTTGCAAATTCTCGCTGTAATAATTATGCTGGTAAATTCTGCAGTGTTGCTGTACCCAAAGAACTGTAGGAGAGGTACAAGTACTCCATCACTGGCATCAAACTTTCACATGTTCATGAGTTCCAAATTGCATTAGTTTTGAGTTTGATGAGCAAGGCTGATGCACAGTAAGCTGTAGCTCTGTCCAGTGCAACAGCTATTCGAAGAGAAGAGCTATGAAAAAGAACAGAAGGTAGTTAACAAGCTACTGAGAGCTGCATTCACTGGTACAATGGTGTGATCAGTGCAAAGAAAAACCATCAATCATGAGCATTGGTGAGCTGACGATTCAGCTGAACATACATGTATAGGCTCTGGTAATCTTTTACTGGGTTATTTCCAATTTTCATTCAGAGACTCTTTCAACCCTCCTGTAGACTGTACAGTATAGCAAACAGAAATGGTTCATGCTAATGTTCAGAAGTTCAGTTTGGGTTGCTTGAAAGATAACCTTTTTCAAGGTATTTTTATGATTGCTTGGAAATATTATCGCTGTGATAAAAGTTTCTCGGAAATTTTATCACCGAGGAAATATCATTACAGCCAGGAATTTTGATCGCTCATGAAATTTGGATCGCTCATGGAATTGCAAAGCATCTAGTAAATACTTCCACATTTCCAATGATTTTGTCATTTCTTCCAAATTGTACCCCTTACTGCAGCAGGGACAAGTTTTCAGCACATCAACCTCAAAATAAATTCAGCTACAGAAGCCACAGATTCTATCTGGTGGCGATATTCTCTACAAAAAAGTTTGCCTCGCCAGGCCTCCCCCGTTTTTGTTTTTTTTTGTTCTGTGTATTATACTGAATGCAAACCGAAGAACGAAAAACAGGGGAGGCCTGGGAACAAGGCTAAAAATAGTTTTGCTTGGTAATAAAATTTGTAGCAAATATTAATGCTGCAATAATATTTTCAAGCGATTAATGTTACTGTAACAATGGATAACTGAACATAGTCTATTTATCGCTATCAACAGGTGATCCCCAAACAACAATCTTGATGTTAAGATTGATCCATCTTGGAGTTTCATGACAGCAAACTGTCAACGTTAATACTCGCAGATTACTTTGCCTTCCTTCACAGAATTTTGTTATGGTACATACCTACATATGTGTAGGTGCATGAGGCTTTGATTTTGTTGATTTACAATCCCATTTGTAATTTCCTAAAGGTAGATGCATGCAGTATGGACACAATACTAATGAAAGGCACTGAAGTGCCAAACCCTTGGCGCAGCAGTGCATGTGATTGTACTTGTGTGTTGACTAGAATCGATCACTGTCTCGTGAACAATAGAAGCTGTCATGCTTGCCAGATGTGTTTGGTTCTGTTCTTACCTGTGCAAAGTCTGCTCACGTGTTTCAGAAGCTCTCTTACTCGTTTTGCGGACTTTGTCTCTCTCTTTCCCCACTAATAACCCTTCCTCAGACAGTAAGGCTTTTCTACGTTTCATTGCGTTCTCAGGCTCCCCAACAGCAGTACACTGTGCTTTCCTTTCTTCGATGCGAAGGCATGGCCACAGTCACAAACTGATCTCTTCACGTGCACCACGGTATTACACTGTGCGCATACCTTTCTCAGACACATAGACCTATTGCACTCCATTGCATGCACTACGGTATTACACTGTGGGCATACCTTTCTGAACCTCTCGTAAAAGACAGTCACAAACGTTCGACGGAAAACACTATACCGCGTGCTCCCAGTCGTTTCGCCAGTGACAATATACGGACGATTATTGAAAAAACGGAAAGTGTATACGTACAAAAATTCCAATGTTTAATTAACGGCACCTTGTTTTCCGGTGAGTTTTCAAAGTCTCTTGCCAACAAACAAGAAGCTGTAGGTACCTACTTTGCCAGCGGTTTTATAGACCAATGAGTCTACTATCGAGGTCCAACATTTCAAGTTGCCGCTTCTTACCGCTTCGTGTAGGGAAGCCGTTGTTTACGGATGGTTCAATCGTACCTCGTGCGACAGGGGTGCGGTTTTTGGTGGCACGTTTTTGTTCGCCCTCCCTGAGCTGCATGAAACAGGTACCATTCGAAAGCACTGGAATAGGGCTACAGTATATGCAGAAACTAAGCGTGTACTCGAACAACTCTCTGAGATACGCGCGCTGGAATGCGGACTAAAAAATTGCGGTTAACGCATGTTATCTGTAACATGGAAACTGTACAAATAGTTGAAATACAAACACATCACTGGTTCAACCCACTGATACTGTAGGACTAAGCCTGGACAAAGTCCCAGACAGAGGCTAGAGTCTGATGTGACTAAGGAGTCACTACTGCAGCCTCTTTAGTAGTACACATTAGATAGTCAAATTCACAAGAGATATGAAAATGTGATGGAGAGAAAGGGGGGCTAAAGACAATAGAAAGGTGTGTGTATGTTGGGGGGTAGCCTCGTACCCAGGCTCTCACCGTGCAGAAAAGCGGGTACGAGGCTATTGGGGGGAACAAGCCTATAATGCAGCGGAATAAAATTAGTAATCTTCAGCCACTCTTCTTGCTCTTTGTTGCTCCAATCTTTGTCTGTCTCTTCCTCCATTACCACCTCTTCCCCATCCTCCTAGTCATAATAAGGCAAACACTATAAAGTTGAGATGGATGTAGAAACTTCTGACAGCCGTGCATGCACCAGGATTGTGTGCTCCACCTAGGAAAGTAAAGGCAATAACATTTCAGCTAACGGTAAACATGGTACCCAGATACTAAGACTTGTTTTCATGGGAAAAGAATTTGGGAAGCTAATGTCATCTGTAACTAGTTACAAAGGGTATAAAAAATATCAACATATAGGATGGCAGGCATAGCGGCTACATTTGGCCCTAAATAATGCACATTTGAGGGATTGTAGTTTACACGCATAGTATGATATTACTTTGGACAGAGTGAGTAGCTAGTGATCACAACAGTGACAGACTCATCATGGCTTCAACCTCAAAGGAGGCAAACAGTTCTGGTTTATAGTGGAACACTGGAGGCAGCTTGGCGAAACAGAAGTTGCTACATGTGCAAAATACACTGTAAATCAATGCGCACACAATTCATAAAACCTTGAAGCTAGCAGGTGAATCTTGGTTAGTACAGTCTCATTCACGGGCCCAGCCCAGCTTTTGGTTGCCTACTTTAAGGACAGAAAGCTGGGTAGGAGCCTGAAAAAGAGGCTTCTTCTTGACCCTCTGCTGCCTGATTCATATGTCAGGCTTGAGAAAAAGCTCACCTACGTCTACGGTATCACACCCATAAAGATGTTAGCTTTTGCCTTTACAAATCATGCGTTTTACAGGCAGGGATAAACTTGTTCTTGAGCTCCCCAGTTCGATTTTCTCACTCGAGCCCAGTTCTGTCCAAGTTTGCTGCTAACAGCCTGTACCTACACTTTTATTATAAACTCACAGCTGAAAATCACTTTCCAACTGCCCAGAACGGCTGTACACATCTTTCAAATGCTTATGATACGAGAACAGCAAGGATGGTTGCTTCTTCAAGCAAAAAACTAAGGCTAGCTTTGCTGGCTGATCACCACGTGGCGAAGGGGGGTCTTTGCATTTTGCAATTTTTTAGTTCGCATTCCAGCGCGCGTATCTCCGAGACTTGTTTGAGTACACGCTTAGTCTCTGCATATATTGTAGCCCTATTCCAGTGCTTTCGAATGGTACCTGTTTCATGCAGCTCAGGGGGGGGCGAACAAAAACGTGCCACCAAAACCCGCACCCCTGTCGCACGAGGTACGATCGAACCGTCCGTAAACAACGGCTTCCCTACACGAAGCGGTAAGAAGCTGCAACTTGAAACGTTGGATCTCGATAGTAAACTCATTGGTCTATAAAACCGCTGCCAAAGTAGGCGCCTACAGCTTCTTGCTTGTTGGCAAGAGACTTTGGAAACTCACCGGAAGACAAGGTGCCGTTAATTAAACGCTGGAATGCACCTGCGTTTTAACTTCCTGTTTTTTCAATAATCCCCGTATACTTGTCACTGGCGGAACGACTGCTCCAAGTCACGCGATCACACATTACCGCTACGTACGTGTTACGGAGAGGTATACGGAAACATTGCACGTGAAGAAAATGGCTGACTTAGTCGCCGTAAGTTTATAAGTTAACGCTTCTAACTTTTGAACCAAGCAGTTTTAGAGAAAACGGCTTTCTAATTTTACTGCATCTTCCGCGCTGTAGCCGCTGATACCTCTCGTTGGACGCCTAAAAGCGCGAGAAGGCAGAATAGAGAAAACGGACAGACACACAGACACACAGGACAACTACTGTAACCCTCGCGCATGCGCGCCGAGGGTTAAAGAATGGTTTGGAAAAGATGTCATGCTACCACAGTAGCATGCAGATTGATAAGATGTTGCTAGTTTTATCTAAGTGTAGGCAATTATGTAAAACTGCATGATAAGATAAAACTGAGCTGAGGATATTATAGATCCCACTTGCCCCAACATGCAGCTCAACAGTCCGCTCACCAACGCTCACAAGTGATATTTCCCAACATTGAATATAGGCCATTGTATACCTGACATTTAAAATGAATGCAGCCCTTAGTAGCTTGCTTACCTTATTCTCTTCTGAGATTGGTGCTACACACCTGGACAGAGCTATAGCTTACTGTGTATTAGCTTATCTCAGCAAACTTGAAAATAGAGAAAGGTAACATCAAACTATACTTTTTGCTTCAATGCTGGTGAGATGTTTAGTAAGAATGGAATGCAAAAAACATTTGTACTTGTATCTACTATCATTTAAGTTTGATGCCAGTGATGGAGTACTGTGCCCCTTCTACAGTGCTCTGAGTATAAACAACACTGCAGAATTTACTAGCGTAATAATCATGCAACTTTGCAACTTATAGTAAGTCTTGCAGTAATGTTCTCTAATGCATGAGTTTGCAGTTGCCAAGACTACATTGTGGTCATGAGTGGAAAACTGTTGATTGAGACAGGGAGGAGTGATTAATAAACAGGCACTGAAGGACAGTATTGCTGTGTTACAGATCCAGCAGGGAGCATGCAACAGTTGTTCACCCTACCAGGGTGCTATCTGCTACTGGTCAAAGCGTGCAGAAGTACTTTACTCTTCCTTTCTGTCTGAGTCACAGTAGCTTGCATTTCCTTGTGTGTGTAGTGTATCTATATCTTGCATGAACAAGAGAAGATATTTCCATATGACCAGAGAATCAGAGAAGTAAAGCATTCACTTCTTACACCACCTGCCCTATCAACCGGGGTATGGAAAGAAGTGCCACATCTTCTGTAAGGGACTTAATTGCTGCAATATTAATGTTGAGTGAGAAGAGAGACAGCCATACAGCAAAATGATGGGATGGATCGGTTGCCACTTGACCTGTTGAAAACCTATATTATTTCTGTCAGGGGCTAGATCATTTGCGAACATGCCTGGAAATGGAGCTCTGTGTGAGCCCATTGATCTCCAGTCAGAACGTCCAAGCATGAATGGTGCAACTTTATATAAACATTCTGGATATATATTTTACACCGAAAGTCTTAAGATTTTACATCCTATTATACTTATACTTGATTGAAACTTCTTGGTGTTATTTTCAGTAACTATGCAGTTACCATCATCCATCAAAAAAATAAAAGCACAATCATGAGTCATCCTAGCCACACAGTTAGCTACCGTCATCAAAATAGATGTTTCATTGGCGCGAGTAATTTACAATCATGAGCCATCCTAGCCACACAGGACTTTTCTCATACAATATACCTCTACTAATTTGCAACTGGTTGCTGTACGTTAGTCAGCCTCATTCCCAGGCCCGCCCAGCTTTCCATCGCTTGCAGTTACAAAAGATCTGCAGTGGCCCAGGGGTTAAAGTCAAGCCCGATAACACGGAAGTATACGTATTTCCGTAAAAACCGCGTCCAAATTCGAAAATCCCCTCGTATTTCCCAAGTATACTTTCTACGTTCCCAATCCATGTATCCTGGGAACCAGACCAGTCTTACCATGTAAAAATGGCTACTGCATGTTGTAAGCTTGAGTTGGTAGGAACAAAGAGTGTGTTTGTCTTATGCTACAGTCGCTATTTGTCGGCCGTTGGTTGCTCACAGGTGGAACTGTCGTACTAGTAAGTTTGATAGCTGTTGTGCCTACCGTTCTGGAGAAATCCGTGTTTTACGGATATCTCGCTGCTGCATCTGTTTCCCTTGGGTTACCGATACAGTTTGCTCACTGTTGTTTAGTAACAGCTAGAGCTTTCATGCCTGCCAGTCTGACAGTGATCCCGCACACCATTCTTGAGATATCGAAGTTTTTAGGGCAACTTCCGGTTTATCATTGACGACGACGACGACGACGAAAAATCTCAATTGAACCTGGGTTTAGCCTCGCTTCGCTCGGAAGGAATAACGTCACTACATGGAGTTGGGTGAACTTAGTGAACCCCAGGGAAACCAGGCCGGCGTCCAATGTGATTTGTGTGATTACTGGGTGCACAAACGATGCATAAACATGCCCAATTATGAATACAAGCGTCTGCAACTGTCTGACGAGCCCCTGCATGGTGCTGTCCCCCCTGCCTCAAAGAAGCGCTGCCCTTCCACAACTGTTCTACCGTCAGCAACTGTAATAGTTTATCCAGTCTGCCGCAACCACTATCACCTCATATTAAATGACGGTGGTGCTGCAAGCAGACTTATGTTGGACACATGCACATAATTGTTGGATTGTACCCACCTTTGTTCACTTGCATGGTTGCCGTTAAATCATTGTACTTGCAGCAGACTTGTGTCTTTTCATTATCTATTGTCCTCGTCATGTGCTCTTGTAATTTGTCTATGGAACTTTCTAGAACATTCCTCTTCTCCTATTTAAGTTTCTGTGATTGCCACTTGTCATTCTCAGTTCTTTGATTGCCATTTGCCATGAAGTGAATATATTTCCTACCCTGCTATGCGCATCTCGTCTAACTACTGTCCGAGAGAGAGCTCAACATTTATGGTCCTTCGAGCCGGATACTTTCCGAACTGCAAGTCTGTTCTACTGGTTCTCTCTTGGATTGTCGCCTACATTCTACACACCATCGCCGCATGCAACGCACTGATGTTCACTGACTCTCTCCTCAAAGTTGCCTGTCAACAATGAGCGAAACTGACCAGCCAACACTTGCTACTCTAAGAAAGAGAAGAGGCGTCAGCAAGGCCTCTATAACCCGCCTGAACACTCGACTGAAAGACCTTGAGAGTAGGATTCACGAACCTACAACCTCGAGCCTTGCCCAACGGATGTCGCAAATGCTGGACAATCTCGATGCGGACTTCAAGAAGCATCACTATGCCGTTATTGACCGTATTGATGAAGCTGATACGGAAACTCTCGACAGAGAGCAAGACACACTCGACCAACATGATGATGGTATATCCGATCTTGCTATGCGAATTGAGCAAGTCATAGGAGCCTGCAGCTTGACTTCAGGCCATGGTGCAAGAAAAATTGTATTGCGCAGACTGTCCTATCTGAAGAATAGCCTCTCAGCAATCAGTACTGCAGTCCATGCGCTAACAGCAGAATCAGCAGAACTCCACCTGCTGCACCAATATCAAGAGCAGCTATCTGACTTCAAGAAGGAGCTTGGAGACGTTCGCCAAACACTCTTATCCCTTGGAGTAGAAGAAGGAGATGAGATTGAAACATCTACAAACGCCATCGATAAAGTTCTCTTTGACTGTAGCCTGCAACTCAAGAAGCTGTTATTCACTCTCCCAAATCCAATCTCTGATCCATTAATGGAATCATCTGCTACAATGGCAACGGGAGTCAAACTACCAAAAATCGATGTTCCCACCTTTGATGGCAACATCCTCAACTGGCAAATGTTCTGGGAGCAGTTCAGTATTGCCATTCATGAACGTTCAAGCCTTTCAGACACTGAGAAGTTGGTATATCTCCATCACTCACTCAAGGATGGTGAAGCAAAGAAAGTTATTGAAGGCCTGTCTCGGTCTGGAGACCATTATGCCGAAGCAATCATGTGTTTGCAGTCACGCTATGATCGTCCCAGGCTAATCCACCAGACTCATGTCAAGAAGATTGTTGAAATTGCCCCCTTAAAGGAGGGTTCTGGAAAGGAGCTCCGCTATCTGCATGATACTGCACAACAACACCTTAGAGCTCTTAAAGCCATGGGACAAGAACCGTCTGGATCATTTATTACATCTCTGCTGGAGTTGAAGCTTGATCAGAACACCATGTTTGAGTGGCAGAAGTGCAGCCAAGAGTCCTCAGAGGTCCCTCACTACAAAGACCTCCTGGGATTTATCAACCTCAGAGCACAAGCGTCTGAATTTGTTTCCTCTGAAACAAAGAAGTTCGTTCATACGGAGCGTCACTTACCCAGACGAGTTCCACCAAGTAAACCTGGTCCAATAGTATCCTTCGCAACAAGTGCAAGCAACACTGATAATTGTGCTCTGTGTAAGAATGAGAAACACCCTCTGTATGTCTGCACTCGCTTTAAATCCCTTCCTCGAGACAAGATGATGTCCACAATCAAGTCAAATGAGCTCTGTCTCAATTGCCTTCGACCAGGTCACTTCTCCAAGCAGTGTCCTAGCCTCAACCGGTGCAGGAAATGCCAGAAACCTCACCACACCCTCATCCATGATGACAGCAAGGAAACTCTCCCAAGTCAGTCTGACAAAACTCTCACTTCATCCACCTCCTCAACTGAGCCTACGGTTCTCAGTCATACAGCGGCTGGAGTCACCTCCAACACTCTACTGATGACCTGTCAAGTCCTAGTCAAGGCTCCTGACAACTCCTCAGTCAAGGCTCGTGCATTACTTGATTCAGCATCATCCACATCATTTGTTTCCGAGCGTCTAGCTCAGAGTCTATGTTTGCCTCGCTTCCATCACAACATTAGAATTTCTGGTATTGCTGGACTATCACATCAATCTCCACTCCAATCTGTTGCCACATTTAACGTGTCTCCTGTCCACACCGCTGCAAAGAGTCTCTCTGTATCTGCCATCGTCGTTCCTCGAGTCACATGTGATCTCCCCGTCCAACCCGTCC